>OZ026816.1:5032569-5120569 GCA_964023185.1 Macaria liturata
ATTTTTATTCCTTCCCACAAGTGTTACATAATAAAATAAATAAATTATTAGAAAAAATATTTATATTGGAAATTAAAAACTAAATAAACTATAAAATTTGTGAAGCTGTTGCAGAAATAAGTAATTTTAATATAGATTTAGTTTTGGTTTGGGTATAAGACCACTGTTGGTTTATAAGTTTCTGGTTATTTAATTGTACATAGGATAGGTTGGTAGTCCAGACTTCTGGAAATTTGTTGTTTTTAGTTTTATTAACCTATAATGGTTGTTCCACTTTGTTGAATCTTTTTAATGGATATTTTAATTTTTGGTCTTCAACTTCCGCAAACTTTGTTTGTTGCGGTAGCTGTTTCAGTAGTTTACGGCTGAGGGCAGCCGTGAATTCACTACGTGAATTCTTTTCTGAGGGGGGCCTTGTGTAACCCCTCATTTCATTTCGTTCATTTAGTCTAAAATGGCTAAATATCGATACGTTGCGCAGTCGCAAAACAAAGATTTGGGTTGCGACTGTCAATGTCAAGTGTCGAATTGACATTATTTTCTAACCTGTCAGAGAGACGTGAAAGGTGACTCGACAGATAGAAACGCGCACGGCAAGAAAAATGTAAGCGGGGTCTAGGGCTCTCGATCCCTAGACCCCGGCAGAAGCAGTTCGGTCAACTCGCCACGCTCCGTACATAAGAACTCCCTCGTTGTTGGTGAGTGTTCGTGAAAAAGAGCTCAGTGAAAGAACCTGTTCACCGGGATTAATCTTCCACGTTTCTTGTCGTAGGCTGTTTGCTATATTTGCTGTCTGCTGGAGGTAGTGCTGGTCGATGAGGCCTGCGAACCTCATCCTAGCACGCAGCCGCTGATCTGTGAGAGGAAAAACCCCAGATTCTGGGTAAGTTGTACGACATAAGTAAGTGCGGTGCGTGCAGATACCATCTACCCTCTAAAGCGGAACCTAAAATAAATGTAACTGTTTGTTAACAGGGTTTTTTAAGTTTCTCGCAAGAATACTCCCTTCTACAACTCATCTACACGGTCTAAGGCTGCTAGCCTAGGCCGCACAAAATCCTACTTACTTCACAACACACACCTACTTCACATTTCTACATCGTGCTTTGGGCGCGGGGTGCCGGAGGTCACCAACCGTGTTGGGAGAGCTTGCAGCTTCTTCCAGCCCTCTATGGCGGGTGTCTCCGCCCTGACTCCGTCCCCATCACTAAGCCGGTAACACCAGGCATATATAATGCCTGGTGCCTTTATACTTTTATTGTGTTGTTGACTGACTAAAACGCATACTGGTTGCAACTAGAAACCCTGGTGTAGGCATTTCCCCTCGACCCTGAGGACAATGGTGTAATTTAAAGAGTACTCATTCTCTATCGCCTTGAGCTAAGGCTGGCGCCCATATCTATAGAACTAATCATTGTTTAAACTACCTGTAAATTAAAAGTAAATAAGAAACCTAATCAAAATTGTAAAGTGAGACTACCACCTTTTGAATACCTAGTTAAATATACATAAATTATTAGTAACAATAGTCTAACCTTTTATTTATTGACTACCTAATACCCTCTAGATAGACTTAGGTAGCCAAACCTCCATGGATAACGCATTTATATCCACCCTCTCACCTAAAAGCGTTACAACACCAACGTTAGGAACCGCCGTAGATTTGGGAGATAGATTTATAAAATCCTCCCGCACCTACCTGATATATAACCCTTTTAATAACACCAGGAGTGCGTGCAGCAGCGCACCAGGAGCGCGCGCAGCAGCGCACCAGGAGTGCGCGCAGCAGCACACCAGGAGTGCGCGCAATAGCGCACCAGGAGTGCGCGCAGCAGCGCACCAGGAGTGCGCGCAGCAGCGCACCAGGAGTGCGCGCAGCAGCGCACCAGGAGTGCGCGCAGCAGCGCACCAGGAGTGCGCGCAGCAGCACACGAAGAGTGCGCGCAGCAGCGCACCAGGAGTGCGCGCAGCAGCGCACCAGGAGTGCGCGCAGCAGCGCACCAGGAGTGCGCGCAGCAGCGCACCAGGAGTGCGCGCAGCAGCGCACCAGGAGTGCGCGCAGCAGCACACGAAGAGTGCGCGCAGCAGCGCACCTGGAGTGCGCGCAGTAGCGCACCAGGCTGGCGCGCAACAGCACACGAAGAGTGCGCGTAAGCCCCTGGTCTTGGATCAAAACATTCAGTGCCTTCACCATCATTACCGTTTTCTGAGGACAAAGGCAAAAATTATTCAAAAAACCCACTGTATGTAACCGTAACCAAGTACCGTTAATTTGTTAGTTTTTGTTAATCAAACAAGACTACTCGTCCTTCTCAAACATCCAATCCACGAGCTGGCCAATGCTCACGGATTAAAAGTTCAAAATGGAATATGTTACAAACATGCAATAAACCTCGGTATGGGCCCCTACAGAGGGAAAACTGCACACAACAAATCTAGGTCACGATCAGAATCTCATTAACAAAAACGAAATGAGGGTAGCGTCAACTCGGGACTCGAAATAAAAATGGACAGATCTTACTTTGGAAATATGTCTTTGTCCGTAGCAGGCTCACTGAACCGCTCGGATCTCCAACCCGACGCGCTGGGGGAAGTTCACGAGCTGATGTCGTCAGCACCGAGCAGGAAACATGGAACACCCTGCGGCGTCTGGTCTCGTACCCGAAGTCTGCGGGCTCGAATCCCGGGGTGTGGGCGGAGACGCGGCTTTCGATGACCCTGGAAGTCATCATACACCAACGTTAGGAACCGCCGTAGATTTGGGAGATAGATTTACAAAATCCTCCCGCACCTACCTGATATATAACCCTTTTAATAACACCAGGAGTGCGCGCAATAGCGCACGAGGAGTGCGTGCAGAAGCGCACCAGGAGTGCGCGCAGCAGCGCACCAGGAGTGCGCGCAGCAGCGCACCAGGAGTGCGCGCAGCAGCGCACCAGGAGTGCGCGCAGCAGCGCACCAGGAGTGCGCGCAACAGCGCACCAGGAGTGCGCGCAGCAGCGCACCAGGAGTGCGCGCAGCAGGAGTACGCTCAGTGAGCGCTCGGCTGTCATTTCGGCCGCACGCATTTTGTGACTCCGTGACCGTCTCGCTACCCTGTGCGCATACTAGTGAGGGGCTGAGGTGTTATCGACAATTTGTCGATAAGTTGCACCTCGGCCCAACATGGAAAAATTCCTTGTTAGGAATCAAGCTCCAAACTCACCTGCAGGAAAGAGGAAGAAAGGAGAAGGGCAAAAGTCTCCTGATGAATGGCGTACCGCCAAGAAGTTTGTGACCCACCAAACACGAACCAACAAAGACACGAAGTACATAGAAACTCCGGTTGACAACAGATTTGACGGCTTACCTGTAGAAGATGACGAGCCCTCATCAGAGCCTTTCAAGAATGCAACCAAGAAGCAAACTGGACATGCTCCGCCAATTATTATTGAGCTCCAAAATAATTTCACACTGCAGACCATAAGAGATCTTGTACTGAAATATAATAAAAACTTTCACCTCCAATTCAGGGGTAGAAAGCTAGTGCGAGTACAATGTTACTCCGCAAAAGACCACCAAGAGCTGAAAGATGGTTTACTGCACGAGAACATCCCGTTTCACACTTTTACCCGTAAAGACGAAAGAAACCCAAAAGCAGTTGTCAAGGGGCTACCCAAGTTTCTTCAAGAACATATACAAACTGAATTGGAACTACTGGGATTCAGTGACGCCTCTGTTACAGAGCTGAAAACACTAAACCCCACAGACTGTCCCCCTCTTCTGGTTCATCTACCGTGTGGAACCAATATGGCCAGATTTAAACAGATCAGATACCTGTTCAACTGCGTCGTTACCGTTGAGAAATACAAGCCTAACAGAAGACCAGGAACGCAGTGCTTCCGTTGTCAAGGCTTTGGACATTCATCAAAAAATTGCAACAGGTCAGCACGCTGCTTAAAATGTGCACAAGATCACCCTACCTGGGAATGCACTAAAAAGGATAGGACTGAGCCAGCTCGTTGCTGTAACTGCCAGAAAGAGCACCCAGCTAATTATTCTAAATGTGACGAACGCGTGAAATACCTGGAACGCATTGAGTCAAAACGGATCAGCCTTCGCACCACTAAACCTAACCGAGAAGCCCAAACTAGCCAAAAAACTTGGGCCAATGTAGTAAGTACGAGCAATACCAAATCCCAACATGTCAAAGAAGCCAATAGAGCCTCGGTGTACCCAGATATCCCAAGACCACAGAAATTTCCCATCAACAGCCAGCAGACCACAAATACTCCCTCGATCGCGAGGCGACCAGTTAAAACAACTCCTACTGCTGGAGTTTCCGACGGTACAACCGGACATGATCTTGAAACTGCGGAGATGTTGGAAATTCTTTCCGCGCTACAGTCGGTCAAAACTGAATTCAGGAAATGCGAAACCTTTTTGGACAAGGTCATGTTAATACTCAGCCACCTCGGACATTATGTTTAGTTCAAATGAATTGCGCTTATTGTATTGGAACGCTGATGGCGTTCACGGCAAGCAACAGGAACTGTCAGACTTAGCAGTAAGTAGACTGAAAGTAGATGTTATTGCTATTTGTGAAACTTTATTAACCAAACGCCTTACCATTAACATCCCTGGCTACATTAGCTATCGTGCTGACAAACGTGTAGATGGGGTTGGTCGAGGTGTAGCCATCCTCGTTCGCTCCGATATTCCGCACAGTCTCATTCCCACATTGCGTACCCAGAATTTAGAATCCATTGGTATTATTCTTAACCACCATATTAATATATTTTCTATTTATCAGTCCCCTAACCAACCTTTTATGACTAAAGACCTAGATCTCGTAATGGCAACTGGAAGTAAAGTTCTTGCCATGGGTGACTTAAATGCTAAACATTCACTGTGGTCTCCTGGGGTCCAAAACGCACGTGGTAAAAGCCTATACAGCCACATGCTCGAACGCGACTATGTTATCTACGCCCCCCAAAGTTGCACTCTTGTTCATTATAGCGACAAATATAAAGCGTCAATACCAGACCTTTTACTATCTAAAATTTGTACAATCTAGACGTCATAAAAACTATTCCCGCCCTTTCCTCGAACCACTTTCCCGTTTTAGTGCAAATGTACGCCAATATCCAAAGAAACCCTATGCAGAAACATAATTATGCCAAAGCGGACTGGTCGAAATTTCGTACATATCTCAATAAACATGTGTCATTGTCGTCTCAAACCTATTCAAATCAAGACGTTATAGAGAGAAAACTCACCAATTTTCAAAAAATTCTCCTGTCATGTCGGGACCTCAGTGTGCCTATCACAACCATCAAACCCTGGAACTTCTGTGCTTTACCAAGACGCATCAAGAGACTCATTCGCCACAAAAACCGCCTTCGTAGACATGTCTTAGTGGAACCAAACGCCATAGAACGCAAATATTTGTTGAATAATATCTATCACCTTAAACTGGAAATTAAATCTGCTATCAAAACTCACAACGACAATGAATGGCACCGTAAACTAAAAAGAGTTGATAACCCGAGTTCAGATATTTGGCGATTAGCTAAGAGCATCCGATCAGCGCCGACGGCCACAGTCCCGGCACTGAAACGTGAAAATGGAGCGATGACAAATTGCCAAAAAGAACAGTGTGATGCTCTAGCTGATGGTTTTCTTAGCAACTTAAAACTAACAAATGACTGGTACAGTGAT
Organism: Macaria liturata; assembly: GCA_964023185.1. NCBI lineage: Eukaryota > Metazoa > Arthropoda > Insecta > Lepidoptera > Geometridae > Macaria > Macaria liturata. The sequence continues at coordinate 5,038,270 of OZ026816.1, forward strand.
GAAACCCACAATGTAGCTAACTCTTTATCGCTATTAGATTCCCATACTATTTTTGACAAATCCCTTCTTGTGCGACCAGTCGAAGTAGTAAGATGTATTAAAGCCCTAAAACCTCGCAAAGCCCCAGGAATTGATCAAATAACAAATGTCTTAATTAAAAACCTTCCTAGAAAATGTATTATATTCCTAACTAAAATCTTCAATTCTTGTCTTATGTCCCACTACTTTCCAGCAATGTGGAAATTTGCTAAAGTTATACCTATACATAAGCCAGGAAAAGATCCCTCAGATCCAATATCTTATCGCCCTATTAGCCTGCTCCCATGTATTGGCAAACTGTTTGAAAAAATAATTTACTATCGACTTAAAAATACATCTCACACTCACCTGATAAATGAGCAATTCGGGTTCCGCCAGGGGCACTCCACAGTCCAGCAACTTGCGAGAGTAGCTGAGGCTGTCTCAATGGGGTTAAATGTAAAGCAATCTACTGGAATGTTCTTACTAGACATCGAAAAAGCTTTTGACTGCGTTTGGGCTGAGGCACTACTCCACAAGTTGCTGGTGCTTGGAGTACCCGCTTCTCTCACGAAGATTATACAATCCTACTTGACCTCTAGGAGGTTCCTGGTTCAAATAAATGACGATACATCATCTGCTAGACCTGTTCCTGCTGGAGTTCCACAGGGTTCCATTTTAGGACCATATTTGTTCTTGTTATTTATAAATGACATCCCAATTCAGCCCAGAACGAACTTGGCCTGTTTCGCCGATGACACGGCGTGCTACACCTCTTCGTCTGACATAGACCTCATCATAAGTCGGTTGCAACTGTCAATCGATTCACTTTGTGAATATTTTGACAGATGGAAGCTAAAAATAAACGCTTCTAAAACTGAGGCCATTATCTTTACCAGACAGCGCAAATTCCCAACACGAAAGTTAAAAGTAGAAAACTACCAAATTCCCTGGAGCCGTTCAGTTAAATACCTGGGCACGGTTCTTGATGCCAAGCTTAACTGGACTGAAAATACCTCCAAGCTACTTATCAAAGGCACTAAAGCCTTAAATGCATTATATCCTATTCTCAACCGTAAGTCTAACTTGAGCAGTAATACTAAACTGCGAGTGTACTCCACCCTGGTTCGACCAGTCATAACCTACGCCTGTCCAGTGTGGAGTAGCACCTGCCGAACTAACTTTAATAAGCTACAAGTCATTCAAAACAAAGCGTTAAAGATAGCATTTAATACTGCCTTTAGAACTAACTTAACTAAATTACACTTACAATTACACTATCCTACCTTAGATGTATTTATTTACAAACTATCAGAAAAGTTCTATTTACTTACTAACCCCATTAACAAAAATGAACTAATAAAAAACCTGTGCACAACTCGAAAGAAAGATCTAAAGTTTATCGATACGTACAATACGTATCGGTTACCTCACCATTTTATACTAATGCGCGATGAATAGACCGCGCGTTGACGTCACTCGTGCGCCGCGAGCTCGGTCGAGTCGAGCGAGCGCGAGCCGCGTACACGGCAATCTCGCCCCTGTTACCTGTGGTATCGGGTCGCAGTGCGCTGGCCGGTCGGCCGTGCTTGTGTGCGTGAGTACCTACATGACGGCCCCTGTTGCTTGCTGTGAATGTTACCTACGCTACCAACTAGTTTGTATCTACCCACTTTTGGCTATTCATTCTTAATTAGCTTCTATTGATTCAACCTATATCCACTGTTTCTAAATGCAATGCTGTGCTAAAGCTTGCATAATAATTGTAAGACTTATTACGATATTTGTATCAAATTCAATTTATTATTGTTTATTTATTTCTATATGCATTGCTAAAAGTTTTATATGAGTGGTAATCCAACTTGAAAACGTACTAACTTTCATGTCAAAACATGCTAGGAAACTAGTTTATAACTACTTAATGTACACTAGCATATTTTATTGTTAATTACTTATATGTGAAATAAAGACTCTTTGAAATTGAAATTGACACCAGGAGTGCGCGCAGCAGCGCACCAGGAGTGCGCGCAACAGCACACGAAGAGCGCGCGCAGCAGCACACGAGGAGCGCGCTCAGCAGCGCGCCTGGAGTGCGCGCAGTAGCGCACCAGGCGGGCGCGCAACAGCACACGAAGAGTGCGCGTAAGCCCCTGGTCTTGGATCTTAACATTCAGTGCCTTCACCATCATTACCGTTTTCTGAGGACAAAGGCAAAAATTATTCAAAAAACCCACTGTATGTAACCGTAACCAAGTACCTACCGTTAATTTGTTAGTTTTTATTAATCAAACAAGACTAATCGTCCTTCTCAAACATCCAATCCACGAGCTGGCCAATGCTCACGGATTAAAAGTTCAAAATGGAATATGTTACAAACATGCAATAAACCTCGGTATGGGCCCCTACCGAGGGAAAACTACACACAACAAATCTAGGTCACGATCAGAATCTCATTAACAAAAACGAAATGAGAGTAGCGTCAACTCGGGACTCGAAATAAAAATGGACAGATCTTACTTTGGAAATATGTCTTTTTCCGTAGCAGGCTCACTGAACCGCTCGGATCTCCAACCCGACGAGCTGGGGGAAGTTCACGAGCTGATGTCGTCAGCACCGAGCAGGAAACATAATCATCTTTATTCATAATAAATTATTACATGTCAACAAAACATGGAACACCCTGCGGCGTCTGGTCTCGTACCCGAAGTCTGCGGGCTCGAATCCCAGGGTGTGGGCGGAGACGCGGCTTTCGATGACCCTGGAATTTATCATACACCAACGTTAGGAGCCGCCGTAGATTTGGGAGATAGATTTATAAAATCCTCCCGCACCTACCTGATATATAACCCTTTTAGTAACACCAGGAGTGCGTGCAGCAGCACACGAGGAGTGTGCGCAGCAGAACATGAGTGTGCGCAGCAGCGCACCAGGAGTGCGCGCAGCAGCGCACCAGGAGTGCGCGCAACAGCGCATGGGGAGTGCGCGCAAATGTGCACGAGGAGTGCGCGTAGCAGCGCACCAGGAGTGCGCGCAGTGGCGCACCAGGAGTGCGCACAGCGGCGCACCAGGAGTTTGCACAGCGGAGCACCAGGAGTGCGCGCAGCAGCGCACCAGGAGTGCGCGCAGTAGCGCACCAGGCGGGCGCGCAACAGCACACGAAGATTGCGCGTAAGCCCCTGGTCTTGGATCTAAACATTCAGTGCCTTCACCATCATTACCGTTTTCTGAGGACAAAGGCAAAAATTATTCAAAAAACCCACTGTATGTAACCGTAACCAAGTACCTACCGTTAATTTGTTAGTTTTTATTAATCAAACAAGACTACTCGTCCTTCTCAAACATCCAATCCACGAGCTGGCCAATGCTCACGGATTAAAAGTTCAAAATGGAATATGTTACAAACATGCAATAAACCTCGGTATGGGCCCCTACCGAGGGAAAACTGCACACAACAAATCTAGGTCACGATCAGAATCTCATTAACAAAAACGAAATGAGGGTAGCGTCAACTCGGGACTCGAAATAAAAATGGACAGATCTTACTTTGGAAATATGTCTTTGTCCGTAGCAGGCTCACTGAACCGCTCGGATCTCCAACCCGACGCGCTGGGGGAAGTTCACGAGCTGATGTCGTCAGCACCGAGCAGGAAACATGGAACACCCTGCGGCGTCTGGTCTCGTACCCGAAGTCTGCGGGCTCGAATCCCGGGGTGTGGGCGGAGACGCGGCTTTCGATGACCCTGGAATTCATCATACACCAACGTTAGGAACCGCCGTAGATTTGGGAGATAGATTTATAAAATCCTCCAGCACCTACCTGATATATAACCCTTTTAATAACACCAGGAGTGCGTGCAGCAGCACACGAGGAGTGTGCGCAGCAGCGCACCAGGAGTGCGCGCAGCAGCGCACCAGGAGTGCGCGCAGCAGCGCACCAGGAGTGCGCGCAGCAGCGCACCAGGAGTGCGCGCAGCAGCACACGAAGAGTGCGCGCAGCAGCGCACCAGGAGTGCGCGCAGCAGCGCACCAGGAGTGCGCGCAGCAGCGCACCAGGAGTGCGCGCAGCAGCGCACCAGGAGTGCGCGCAGCAGCGCACCAGGAGTGCGCGCAGCAGCACACGAAGAGTGCGCGCAGCAGCGCAGCAGCGCACCTGGAGTGCGCGCAGTAGCGCACCAGGCTGGCGCGCAACAGCACACGAAGAGTGCGCGTAAGCCCCTGGTCTTGGATCTAAACATTCAGTGCCTTCACCATCATTACCGTTTTCTGAGGACAAAGGCAAAAATTATTCAAAAAACCCACTGTATGTAACCGTAACCAAGTACCGTTAATTTGTTAGTTTTTATTAATCAAACAAGACTACTCGTCCTTCTCAAACATCCAATCCACGAGCTGGCCAATGCTCACGGATTAAAAGTTCAAAATGGAATATGTTACAAACATGCAATAAACCTCGGTATGGGCCCCTACCGAGGGAAAACTACACACAACAAATCTAGGTCACGATCAGAATCTCATTAACAAAAACGAAATGAGGGTAGCGTCAACTCGGGACTCGAAATAAAAATGGACAGATCTTACTTTGGAAATATGACTTTGTCCGTAGCAGGCTCACTGAACCGCTCGGATCTCCAACCCGACGAGCTGGGGGAAGTTCACGAGCTGATGTCGTCAGCACCGAGCAGGAAACATAATCATCTTTATTCATAATAAATTATTACATGTCAACAAAACATGGAACACCCTGCGGCGTCTGGTCTCGTACCCGAAGTCTGCGGGCTCGAATCCCAGGGTGTGGGCGGAGACGCGGCTTTCGATGACCCTGGAATTTATCATACACCAACGTTAGGAGCCGCCGTAGATTTGGGAGATAGATTTATAAAATCCTCCCGCACCTACCTGATATATAACCCTTTTAGTAACACCAGGAGTGCGTGCAGCAGCACACGAGGAGTGTGCGCAGCAGAACATGAGTGTGCGCAGCAGCGCACCAGGAGTGCGCGCAGCAGCGCACCAGGAGTGCGCGCAACAGCGCATGGGGAGTGCGCGCAAATGTGCACGAGGAGTGCGCGTAGCAGCGCACCAGGAGTGCGCGCAGTGGCGCACCAGGAGTGCGCACAGCGGCGCACCAGGAGTGCGCACAGCGGAGCACCAGGAGTGCGCGCAGCAGCGCACCAGGAGTGCGCGCAGCAGCGCACCAGAAGTGCGCGCAACAGCATACGAGGAGCGCGCGCAGCAGCGCACCAGGAGTGCGCACGGCAGCACACGAAGAGTGCGCGCAGCAGCGCACCTGGAGTGCGCGCAGTAGCGCACCAGGCGGGCGCGCAACAGCACACGAAGAGTGCGCGTAAGCCCCTGGTCTTGGATCTAAACATTCAGTGCCTTCACCATCATTACCGTTTTCTGAGGACAAAGGCAAAAATTATTCAAAAAACCCACTGTATGTAACCGTAACCAAGTACCGACCGTTAATTTGTGCGTTTTTATTAATCAAACAAGACTACTCGTCCTTCTCAAACATCCAATCCACGAACTGGCCATTGCTCACGGATTAAAAGTTCAAAATGGAATATGTTACAAACATGCAATAAACCTCGGTATGGGCCCCTACCGAGGGAAAACTGCACACAACAAATCTAGGTCACGATCAGAATCTCATTAACAAAAACGAAATGAGGGTAGCGTCAACTCGGGACTCGAAATAAAAATGGACAGATCTTACTTTGGAAATATGTCTTTGTCCGTAGCAGGCTCACTGAACCGCTCGGATCTCCAACCCGACGCGCTGGGGGAAGTTCACGAGCTGATGTCGTCAGCACCGAGCAGGAAACATGGAACACCCTGCGGCGTCTGGTCTCGTACCCTAAGTCTGCGGGCTCGAATCCCGGGGTGTGGGCGGAGACGCGGCTTTCGATGACCCTGGAATTCATCATACACCAACGTTAGGAACCGCCGTAGATTTGGGAGATAGATTTATAAAATCCTCCCGCACCTACCTGATATATAACCCTTTTAATAACACCAGGAGTGCGCGCAATAGCGCACGAGGAGTGCGCGCAGCAGCGCACGAGGAGTGCGCGCAGCAGCGCACCAGGAGTGCGCGCAGCAGCGCATCAGGACTGCGCGCAGCAGCACACCAGGAGTGCGCGCAGCAGCACACCAGGAGTGCGCGCAGCAGCGCACCAGGAGTGCGCGCAGCAGCGCACCAGGAGTGCGCGCAACAGAACACGAGGAGCGCGCGCAGCAGCGCACCGGGAGTCCGCGCAGTAGCGCACCAGGCGGGCGCGCAACAGCACACGAAGAGTGCGCGTAAGCCCCTGGTCTTGGATCTAAACATTCAGTGCCTTCACCATCATTACCGTTTTCTGAGGACAAAGGCAAAAATTATTCAAAAAACCCACTGTATGTAACCGTTACCAAGTACCTACCGTTAATTTGTTAGTTTTTATTAATCAAACAAGACTACTCGTTCTTCTCAAACATCCAATCCACGAGCTGGCCAATGCTCACGGATTAAAAGTTCAAAATGGAATATGTTACAAACATGCAATTAACCTCGGTATGGGCCCCTACCGAGGGAAAACTACACACAACAAATCTAGGTCACGATCAGAATCTCATTAACAAAAACGAAATGTGGGTAGCGTCAACTCGGGACTCGAAATAAAAATGGACAGATCTTACTTTGGAAATATGTCTTTGTCCGTAGCAGGCTCACTGAACCGATCGGATCTTCAACCCGACGCGCTGGGGGAAGTTCACGAGCTGATGTCGTCAGCACCGAGCAGGAAACATGGAACACCCTGCGGCGTCTGGTCTCGTACCCGAAGTCTGCGGGCTCGAATCCCGGGGTGTGGGCGGAGACGCGGCTTTCGATGACCCTGGAATTCATCATACACCAACGTTAGGAACCGCCGTAGATTTGGGAGATAGATTTATAAAATCCTCCCGCACCTACCTGATATATAACCCTTTTAATAACACCAGGAGTGCGTGCAGCAGCACACGAGGAGTGTGCGCAGCAGCGCACCAGGAGTGCGCGCAGCAGCGCACCAGGAGTGCATTAGGCGCAACAGCGCATGGGGAGCGCGCGCAACAGCACACGAGGAGCGCGCGCAGCAGCGCACCTGGAGTGCGCGCAGTAGCGCACCAGGCGGACGCGCAACAGCACACGAAGAGTGCGCGTAAGCCCCTGGTCTTGGATCTAAACATTCAGTGCCTTCACCATCATTACCGTTTTCTGAGGACAAAGGCAAAAATTATTCAAAAAACCCACTGTATGTAACCGTAACCAAGTACCGACCGTTAATTTGTGCGTTTTTATTAATCAAACAAGACTACTCGTCCTTCTCAAACATCCAATCCACGAGCTGGCCATTGCTCACGGATTAAAAGTTCAAAATGGAATATGTTACAAACATGCAATAAACCTCGGTATGGGCCCCTACCGAGGGAAAACTGCACACAACAAATCTAGGTCACGATCAGAATCTCATTAACAAAAACGAAATGAGGGTAGCGTCAACTCGGGACTCGAAATAAAAATGGACAGATCTTACTTTGGAAATATGTCTTTGTCCGTAGCAGGCTCACTGAACCGCTCGGATCTCCATCCCGACGCGCTGGGGGAAGTTCACGAGCTGATGTCGTCAGCACCGAGCAGGAAACATGGAACACCCTGCGGCGTCTGGTCTCGTACCCTAAGTCTGCGGGCTCGAATCCCGGGGTGTGGGCGGAGACGCGGCTTTCGATGACCCTGGAATTCATCATACACCAACGTTAGGAACCGCCGTAGATTTGGGAGATAGATTTATAAAATCCTCCCGCACCTACCTGATATATAACCCTTTTAATAACACCAGGAGTGCGCGCAATAGCGCACGAGGAGTGCGCGCAGCAGCGCACGAGGAGTGCGCGCAGCAGCGCACCAGGAGTGCGCGCAGCAGCGCACCAGGAGTGTGCGCAGCAGCGCACCAGTTGTGCGCGCAGCAGCGCACCAGGAGTGCGCGCAGCAGCACACCAGGAGTGCGCGCAGCAGCGCACCAGGAGTGCGCGCAGCAGCGCACAAGGAGTGCGCGCAACAGCACACGAGGAGCGCGCGCAGCAGCGCACCTGGAGTGCGCGCAGTAGCACACCAGGCGGGCGCGCAACAGCACACGAAGAGTGCGCGTAAGCCCCTGGTCTTGGATCTAAACATTCAGTGCCTTCACCATCATTACCGTTTTCTGAGGACAAAGGCAAAAATTATTCAAAAAACCCACTGTATGTAACCGTAACCAAGTACCGTTAATTTGTTAGTTTTTATTAATCAAACAAGACTACTCGTCCTTCTCAAATATCCAATCCACGAGCTGGCCAATGCTCACGGATTAAAAGTTCAAAATGGAATATGTTACAAACATGCAATAAACCTCGGTATGGGCCCCTACCGAGGGAAAACTACACACAACAAATCTAGGTCACGATCAGAATCTCATTAACAAAAACGAAATGAGGGTGGCGTCAACTCGGGACTCGAAATAAAAATGGACAGATCTTACTTTGGAAATATGTCTTTGTCCGTAGCAGGCTCACTGAACCGATCGGATCTTCAACCCGACGCGCTGGGGGAAGTTCACGAGCTGATGTCGTCAGCACCGAGCAGGAAACATGGAACACCCTGCGGCGTCTGGTGTCGTACCCGAAGTCTGCAGGCTCGAATCCCGGGGTGTGGGCGGAGACGCGGCTTTCGATGACCCTGGAATTCATCATACACCAACGTTAGGAACCGCCGTAGATTTGGGAGATAGAGTTATAAAATCCTCCCGCACCTACCTGATATATAACCCTTTTAATAACACCAGGAGTGCGTGCAACAGTGCACGAGGAGTGTGCGTAGCAGCGCACCAGGAGTGCGCACAGCGGCGCACCAGGAGTGCGCGCAGCAGCGCACCAGGAGTGCGCGCAACAGCATACGAGGAGCGCGCGCAGCATCAAACGAGGAGCGCGCGCAGCAGTGCACCAGGAGTGCGCGCAACAGCACACGAGGAGCGCGCGCAGCAGCGCACCTGGAGTGCGCGCAGTAGCGCACCAGGCGGGCGCGCAACAGCACACGAAGAGTGCGCGTAAGCCCCTGGTCTTGGATCTAAACATTCAGTGCCTTCACCATCATTACCGTTTTCTGAGGACAAAGGCAAAAATTATTCAAAAAACCCACTGTATGTAACCGTAACCAAGTACCTATTGTTAATTTGTGAGTTTTTATTAATCAAACAAGACTACTCGTCCTTCTCAAACATCCAATCCACGAGCTAGCCAATGCTCACGGATTAAAAGTTCAAAATGGAATATGTTACAAACATGCAATAAACCTCGGTATGGGCCCCTACAGAGGGAAAACTGCACACAACAAATCTAGGTCACGATCAGAATCTCATTAACAAAAACGAAATGAGGGTAGCGTCAACTCGGGACTCGAAATAAAAATGGACAGATCTTACTTTGGAAATATGTCTTTGTCCGTAGCAGGCTCACTGAACCGCTCGGATCTCCAACCCGACGCGCTGGGGGAAGTTCACGAGCTGATGTCGTCAGCACCGAGCAGGAAACATGGAACACCCTGCGGCGTCTGGTCTCGTACCCGAAGTCTGCGGGCTCGAATCCCGGGGTGTGGGCGGAGACGCGGCTTTCGATGACCCTGGAATTCATCATACACCAACGTTAGGAACCGCCGTAAATTTGGGAGATAGATTTATAAAATCCTCCCGCACCTACCTGATATATAACCCTTTTAATAACACCAGGAGTGCGCGCAGCAGCGCACCAGGAGTGCGCGCAGCAGCGCACCAGGAGTGCGCGCAGCAGCGCACCAGGAGTGCGCGCAGCAGCGCACCAGGAGTGCGCGCAGCAGCGCACCAGGAGTGCGCGCAGCAGCGCACCAGGAGTGCGCGCAGCAGCACACGAGGAGCGCGCGCAGCAGCACACGAGGAGCGCGCGCAGCAGCGCACCAGGAGTGCGCGCAGTAGCGCACCAGGCGGGCGCGCAACAGCACACGAAGAGTGCGCGTAAGCCCCTGGTCTTGGATCTTAACATTCAGTGCCTTCACCATCATTACCGTTTTCTGAAGACAAAGGCAAAAATTATTCAAAAAACTCACTGTATGTAACCGTAACCAAGTACCTACCGTTAATTTGTTAGTTTTTATTAATCAAACAAGACTACTCGTCCTTCTCAAACATCCAATCCATGAGCTGGCCAATGCTCACGGCTTAAAAGTTCAAAATGTCAGCACCGAGCAGGAAACATGGAACACCCTGCGGCGTCTGGTCTCGTACCCGAAGTCTGCGGGCTCGAATCCCGGGGTGTCGGCGGAGACGCGGCTTTCGATGACCCTGGAATTCATCATACACCAACGTTAGGAACCGCCGTAGACTTGGGAGATAGATTTATAAAATCCTCCCGCACCTACCTGATATATAACCCTTTTAATAACACCAGGAGTGCGCGCAGCAGCGCACCAGGAGTGCGCGCAGCAGCGCACCAGGAGTGCGCGCAGCAGCACAACCAGGAGTGCGCACAGCAGCGCACCAGGAGTGCGCGCAGCAGCACACGAAGAGTGCGCGCAGCAGCGCACCTGGAGTGCGCGCAGTAGCGCACCAGGCTGGCGCGCAACAGCACACGAAGAGTGCGCGTAAGCCCCTGGTCTTGGATCTAAACATTCAGTGCCTTCACCATCATTACCGTTTTCTGAGGACAAAGGCAAAAATTATTCAAAAAACCCACTGTATGTAACCGTAACCAAGTACCGTTAATTTGTTAGTTTTTGTTAATCAAACAAGACTACTCGTCCTTCTCAAACATCCAATCCACGAGCTGGCCAATGCTCACGGATTAAAAGTTCAAAATGGAATATGTTACAAACATGCAATAAACCTCGGTATGGGCCCCTACAGAGGGAAAACTGCACACAACAAATCTAGGTCACGATCAGAATCTCATTAACAAAAACGAAATGAGGGTAGCGTCAACTCGGGACTCGAAATAAAAATGGACAGATCTTACTTTGGAAATATGTCTTTGTCCGTAGCAGGCTCACTGAACCGCTCGGATCTCCAACCCGACGCGCTGGGGGAAGTTCACGAGCTGATGTCGTCAGCACCGAGCAGGAAACATGGAACACCCTGCGGCGTCTGGTCTCGTACCCGAAGTCTGCGGGCTCGAATCCCGGGGTGTCGGCGGAGACGCGGCTTCGATGACCCTGGAATTCATCATACACCAACGTTAGGAACCGCCGTAGATTTGGGAGATAGATTTATAAAATCCTCCCGCACCTACCTGATATATAACCCTTTTAATAACACCAGGAGTGCGCGCAATAGCGCACGAGGAGTGCGTGCAGCAGCGCACCAGGAGTGCGCGCAGCAGCGCATCAGGACTGCGCGCAGCAGCACACCAGGAGTGCGCGCAGCAGCACACCAGGAGTGCGCGCAGCAGCACACCAGGAGTGCGCGCAGCAGCGCACCAGGAGTGCGCGCAGCAGCGCACCAGGAGTGCGCGCAACAGCGCACCAGGAGTGCGCGCAACAGCGCACCAGGAGTGCGCGCAACAGCGCACCAGGAGTGCGCGCAGTAGCGCACCAGGCGGGCGCGCAACAGCACACGAAGAGTGCGCGTAAGCCCCTGGTCTTGGATCTAAACATTCAGTGCCTTCACCATCATTACCGGTTTCTGAGGACAAAGGCAAAAATTATTCAAAAAACCCACTGTATGTAACCGTAACCAAGTACCGTTAATTTGTTAGTTTTTATTGATCAAACAAGACTACTCGTCCTTCTCAAACATCCAATCCACGAGCTGGCCAATGCTCACGGATTAAAAGTTCAAAATGGAATATGTTACAAACATGCAATAAACCTCGGTATGGGCCCCTACCGAGGGAAAACTACACACAACAAATCTAGGTCACGATCAGAATCTCATTAACAAAAACGAAATGAGGGTAGCGTCAACTCGGACTCGAAATAAAAATGGACAGATCTTACTTTGGAAATATGTCTTTGTCCGTAGCAGGCTCACTGAACCGCTCGGATCTCCAACCCGACGCGCTGGGGAAGTTCACGAGCTGATGTCGTCAGCACCGAGCAGGAAACATGGAACACCCTGCGGCGTCTGGTCTCGTACCCGAAGTCTGCGGGCTCGAATCCCGGGGTGTGGGCGGAGACGCGGCTTTCGATGACCCTGGAATTTATCATACACCAACGTTAAGAACCGCCGTAGATTTGGGAGATAGATTTATAAAATCCTCCCGCACCTACCTGATATATAACACTTTTAATAACACCAGGAGTGCGTGCAGCAGCACACGAGGAGTGTGCGCAGCAGCGCACCAGGAGTGCGCGCAGCAGCGCACCAGGAGTGCGCGCAACAGCGCACCAGGAGTGCGCGTAACAGCGCATGGGGAGTGCGCGCAACAGTGCACGAGGAGTGCGCGTAGCAGCGCACCAGGAGTGCGCGCAGTGGCGCACCAGGAGTGCGCGCAGCAGCGCACCAGGAGTGCGCGTAACAGCACACGAGGAGCGCGCGCAGCAGCGCACCTGGAGTGCGCGCAGTAGCGCACCAGGCGGGGCGCGCAACAGCACACGAAGAGTGCGCGTAAGCCCCTGGTCTTGGATCTAAACATTCAGTGCCTTCACCATCATTACCGTTTTCTGAGGACAAAGGCAAAAATTATTCGAAAAACCCACTGTATGTAACCGTAACCAAGTACCGTTAATTTGTTAGTTTTTGTTAATCAAACAAGACTACTCGTCCTTCTCAAACATCCAATCCACGAGCTGGCCAATGCTCACGGATTAAAAGTTCAAAATGGAATATGTTACAAACATGCAATAAACCTCGGTATGGGCCCCTACCGAGGGAAAACTACACACAACAAATCTAGGTCACGATCAGAATCTCATTAACAAAAACGAAATGAGGGTAGCGTCAACTCGGGACTCGAAATAAAAATGGACAGATCTTACTTTGGAAATATGTCTTTGTCCGTAGCAGGCTCACTGAACCGCTCGGATCTCCAACCCGAAGCGCTGGGGGGAAAGTTCACGAGCTGATGTCGTCAGCACCGAGCAGGAAACATGGAACACCCTGCGGCGTCTGGTCTCGTACCCGAAGTCTGCGGGCTCGAATCCCGGGGTGTGGGCGGAGACGCGGCTTTCGATGACCCTGGAATTCATCATACACCAACTGTTAAGAACCGCCGTAGATTTGGGAGATAGATTTATAAAATCGTCCCGCACCTACCTGATATATAACCCTTTTAATAACACCAGGAGTGCGCGCAATAGCGCACGAGGAGTGCGTGCAGCAGCACACGAGGAGTGTGCGCAGCAGTGCACCAGGAGTGCGCGCAGCAGGGCACCAAAAGTGCGCACAGCAGCGCACCAGGAGTGAGCGCAGCAGCACACCAGGAGTGCGCGCAGCAGCGCACCAGGAGTGCGCACAACAGTGCACGGGGAGTGCGCGCAACAGTGCACGAGGAGTGCGCGTAGCAGCGCACCAGGAGTGCGCGCAGTGGCGCACCAGAAAAGCGCGCAGCGGCGCACCAGGAGTGCGCGCAGCAGCGCACCAGGAGTGCGCGCTACAGCATACGAGGAGCACGCGCAGCAGCATACGAGAAGCGCGCGCACCAGGAGTGCGCGCAGCAGCACACGAAGAGTGCGCGCAGCAGCACACGAAGAGTGCGCGCAGCAGCGCACCTGGAGTGCGCGCAGTAGCGCACCAGGCGGGCGCGCAACAGCACACGAAGAGTGCGCGTAAGCCCCTGGTCTTGGATCTAAACATTCAGTGCCTTCACCATCATTACCGTTTTCTGAGGACAAAGGCAAAAATTATTTAAAAAACCCACTGTATGTAACCGTAACCAAGTACCGTTAATTTGTTAGTTTTTGTTAATCAAACAAGACTACTCGTCCTTCTCAAACATCCAATCCACGAGCTGGCCAATGCTCACGGATTAAAAGTTCAAAATGGAATATGTTACAAACATGCAATAAACCTCGGTATGAGCCCCTACCGAGGGAAAACTGCACACAACAAATCTAGGTCACGATCAGAATCTCATTAACAAAAACGAAATGAGGGTAGCGTCAACTCGGGACTCGAAATAAAAATGGACAGATCTTACTTTGGAAATATGTCTTTGTCCGTAGCAGGCTCACTGAACCGCTCGGATCTCCAACCCGAAGCGCTGGGGGGGAAGTTCACGAGCTGATGTCGTCAGCACCGAGCAGGAAACATGGAACACCCTGCGGCGTCTGGTCTCGTACCCGAAGTCTGCGGGCTCGAATCCCGGGGTGTGGGCGGAGACGCGGCTTTCGATGACCCTGGAATTCATCATACACCAACGTTAGGAACCGCCGTAGATTTGGGAGATAGATTTATTAAATCCTCCCGCACCTACCTGATATATAACCCTTTTAATAACACCAGGAGTGCGCGCAGCAGCGCACGAGGAGTGCGCGCAGCAGCGCACCAGGAGTGCGCGCAGCAGCGCACCAGGAGTGCGCGCAGCAGCGCACCAGGAGTGCGCGCAGCAGCGCACCAGGAGTGCGCGCAGCAGCGCACCAGGAGTGCGCGCAGCAGCGCACCAGGAGTGAGCGCAGCAGCACACCAGGAGTGCGCGCAGCAGCGCACCAGGAGTGCGCGCAACAGTGCACGGGGAGTGCGCGCAACAGTGCACGAGGAGTGCGCGTAGCAGCGCACCAGGAGTGCGCGCAGTGGCGCACCAGAAAAGCGCGCAGCGGCGCACCAGGAGTGCGCGCAGCAGCGCACCAGGAGTGCGCGCAGCAGCGCACCAGGAGTGCGCGCAGCAGCGCACCAGGAGTGCGCGCAGCAGCGCATTAGGAGTGCGCGCTACAGCATACGAGGAGCACAAGCAGCAGCATACGAGAAGCGCGCGCAGCAGCGCACCAGGAGTGCGCGCAGCAGCACAAGAAGAGTGCGCGCAGCAGCGCACCTGGAGTGCGCGCAGTAGCGCACCAGGCGGGCGCGCAACAGCACACGAAGAGTGCGCGTAAGCCCCTGGTCTTGGATCTAAACATTCAGTGCCTTCACCATCATTACCGTTTTCTGAGGACAAAGGCAAAAATTATTCAAAAAACCCACTGTATGTAACCGTAACCAAGTACCGTTAATTTGTTAGTTTTTATTTATCAAACAAGACTACTCGTCCTTCTCAAACATCCAATCCACGAGCTGGCCAATGCTCACGGATTAAAAGTTCAAAATGGAATATGTTACAAACATGCAATAAACCTCGGTATGGGCCCCTACAGAGGGAAAACTGCACACAACAAATCTAGGTCACGATCAGAATCTCATTAACAAAAACGAAATGAGGGTAGCGTCAACTCGGGACTCGAAATAAAAATGGACAGATCTTACTTTGGAAATATGTCTTTGTCCGTAGCAGGCTCACTGAACCGCTCGGATCTCCAACCCGACGCGCTGGGGGAAGTTCACGAGCTGATGTCGTCAGCACCGAGCAGGAAACATGGAACACCCTGCGGCGTCTGGTCTCGTACCCGAAGTCTGCGGGCTCGAATCCCGGGGTGTGGGCGGAGACGCGGCTTTCGATGACCCTGGAATTCATCATACACCAACGTTAGGAACCGCCGTAAATTTGGGAGATAGATTTATAAAATCCTCCCGCACCTACCTGATATATAACCCTTTTAATAACACCAGGAGTGCGCGCAGCAGCGCACCAGGAGTGCGCGCAGCAGCGCACCAGGAGTGCGCGCAGCAGCGCACCAGGAGTGCGCGCAGCAGCGCACCAGGAGTGCGCGCAGCAGCGCACCAGGAGTGCGCGCAGCAGCGCACCAGGAGTGCGCGCAGCAGCACACGAGGAGCGCGCGCAGCAGCACACGAGGAGCGCGCGCAGCAGCGCACCAGGAGTGCGCGCAGTAGCGCACCAGGCGGGCGCGCAACAGCACACGAAGAGTGCGCGTAAGCCCCTGGTCTTGGATCTTAACATTCAGTGCCTTCACCATCATTACCGTTTTCTGAGGACAAAGGCAAAAATTATTCGAAAAACCCACTGTATGTAACCGTAACCAAGTACCGTTAATTTGTGAGTTTTTGTTAATCAAACAAGACTACTCGTCCTTCTCAAACATCCAATCCACGAGCTGGCCAATGCTCACGGATTAAAAGTTCAAAATGGAATATGTTACAAACATGCAATAAACCTCGGTATGGGCCCCTACCGAGGGAAAACTACACACAACAAATCTAGGTCACGATCAGAATCTCATTAACAAAAACGAAATGAGGGTAGCGTCAACTCGGGACTCGAAATAAAAATGGACAGATCTTACTTTGGAAATATGTCTTTGTCCGTAGCAGACTCACTGAACCGCTCGGATCTCCAACCCGACGCGCTGGGGGAAGTTCACGAGCTGATGTCGTCAGCACCGAGCAGGAAACATGGAACACCCTGCGGCGTCTGGTCTCGTACCCGAAGTCTGCGGGCTCGAATCCCGGGGTGTGGGCGGAGACGCGGCTTTCGATGACCCTGGAATTTATCATACACCAACGTTAGGAACCGCCGTAGATTTGGGAGATAGATTTATAAAATCCTCCCGCACCTACCTGATATATAACCCTTTTAATAACACCAGGAGTGCGTGCAGCAGCACACGAGGAGTGTGCGCAGCAGCGCACCAGAAGTGCGCGCAGCAGCGCACCAGGAGTGCGCGCAGCAGCGCACCAGGATTGCGCGCAGCAGCGCACCAGGAGTGCGCGCAACAGCTTACCAGGAGTGCGCGTAACAGCGCATGGGGAGTGCGCGCAACAGTGCACGAGGAGTGCGCGTAGCAGCGCACCAGGAGTGCGCGCAGAGGCGCACCAGGAGTGCGCGCAACAGCACACGAGGAGCGCGCGCAGCAGCGCACCTGGAGTGCGCGCAGTAGCGCACCACGCGGGCGCGCAACAGCACACGAAGAGTGCGCGTAAGCCCCTGGTCTTGGATCTAAACATTCAGTGCCTTCACCATCATTACCGTTTTCTGAGGACAAAGGCAAAAATTATTCAAAAAACCCACTGTATGTAACCGTAACCAAGTACCTATTGTTAATTTGTGAGTTTTTATTAATCAAACAAGACTACTCGTCCTTCTCAAACATCCAATCCACGAGCTGGCCAATGCTCACGGATTAAAAGTTCAAAATGGAATATGTTACAAACATGCAATAAACCTCGGTATGGGCCCCTACCGAGGGAAAACTGCACAAAACAAATCTAGGTCACGATCAGAATCTCATTAACAAAAACGAAATGAGGGTAGTGTCAACTCGGGACTCGAAATAAAAATGGACAGATCTTACTTTGGAAATATGTCTTTGTCCGTAGCAGGCTCACTGAACCGCTCGGATCTCCAACCCGACGCGCTGGGGGAAGTTCACGAGCTGATGTCGTCAGCACCGAGCAGGAAACATGGAACACCCTGCGGCGTCTGGTCTCGTACCCGAAGTCTGCGGGCTCGAATCCCGGGGTGTGGGCGGAGACGCGGTTTTCGATGACCCTGGAATTCATCATACACCAACGTTAGGAACCGCCGTAGATTTGGGAGATAGATTTATCAAATCCTCCCGCACCTACCTGATATATAACCCTTTTAATAACACCAGGAGTGCGTGCAACAGTGCACGAGGAGTGTGCGTAGCAACGCACCAGGAGTGCGCACAGCAGCGCACCAGGAGTGCGCGCAGCAGCGCACCACGCGGGCGCGCAACAGCACACGAAGAGTGCGCGTAAGCCCCTGGTCTTGGATCTAAACATTCAGTGCCTTCACCATCATTACCGTTTTCTGAGGACAAAGGCAAAAATTATTCAAAAAACCCACTGTATGTAACCGTAACCAAGTACCTATTGTTAATTTGTGAGTTTTTATTAATCAAACAAGACTACTCGTCCTTCTCAAACATCCAATCCACGAGCTGGCCAATGCTCACGGATTAAAAGTTCAAAATGGAATATGTTACAAACATGCAATAAACCTCGGTATGGGCCCCTACCGAGGGAAAACTGCACAAAACAAATCTAGGTCACGATCAGAATCTCATTAACAAAAACGAAATGAGGGTAGTGTCAACTCGGGACTCGAAATAAAAATGGACAGATCTTACTTTGGAAATATGTCTTTGTCCGTAGCAGGCTCACTGAACCGCTCGGATCTCCAACCCGACGCGCTGGGGGAAGTTCACGAGCTGATGTCGTCAGCACCGAGCAGGAAACATGGAACACCCTGCGGCGTCTGGTCTCGTACCCGAAGTCTGCGGGCTCGAATCCCGGGGTGTGGGCGGAGACGCGGTTTTCGATGACCCTGGAATTCATCATACACCAACGTTAGGAACCGCCGTAGATTTGGGAGATAGATTTATCAAATCCTCCCGCACCTACCTGATATATAACCCTTTTAATAACACCAGGAGTGCGCGCAATAGCGCACGAGGAGTGCGTGCAGCAGCGCACCAGGAGTGCGCGCAGCAGCGCACCAGGAGTGCGCGCAGCAGCGCACCAGGAGTGCGCGCAGCAGCACACCAGGAGTGCGCGCAGCAGCACACCAGGAGTGCGCGCAGTAGCGCACCAGGCGGGCGCGCAGCAGCGCACCAGGAGTGCGCGTAACAGCACACG
This sequence comes from Macaria liturata, assembly GCA_964023185.1. Taxonomy (NCBI): domain Eukaryota; kingdom Metazoa; phylum Arthropoda; class Insecta; order Lepidoptera; family Geometridae; genus Macaria; species Macaria liturata. Next base: position 5,056,956 of record OZ026816.1, read on the forward strand.
AGGAGCGCGCGCAGCAGCGCACCTGGAATGCGCGCAGTAGCGCACCAGGCGGGCGCGCAACAGCACACGAAGAGTGCGCGTAAGCCCCTGGTCTTGGATCTAAACATTCAGTGCCTTCACCATCATTACCGTTTTCTGAGGACAAAGGCAAAAATTATTCGAAAAACCCACTGTATGTAACCGTAACCAAGTACCGTTAATTTGTGAGTTTTTGTTAATCAAACAAGACTACTCGTCCTTCTCAAACATCCAATCCACGAGCTGGCCAATGCTCACGGATTAAAAGTTCAAAATGGAATATGTTACAAACATGCAATAAACCTCGGTATGGGCCCCTACCGAGGGAAAACTACACACAACAAATCTAGGTCACGATCAGAATCTCATTAACAAAAACGAAATGAGGGTAGCGTCAACTCGGGACTCGAAATAAAAATGGACAGATCTTACTTTGGAAATATGTCTTTGTCCGTAGCAGACTCACTGAACCGCTCGGATCTCCAACCCGACGCGCTGGGGGAAGTTCACGAGCTGATGTCGTCAGCACCGAGCAGGAAACATGGAACACCCTGCGGCGTCTGGTCTCGTACCCGAAGTCTGCGGGCTCGAATCCCGGGGTGTGGGCGGAGACGCGGCTTTCGATGACCCTGGAATTTATCATACACCAACGTTAGGAACCGCCGTAGATTTGGGAGATAGATTTATAAAATCCTCCCGCACCTACCTGATATATAACCCTTTTAATAACACCAGGAGTGCGTGCAGCAGCACACGAGGAGTGTGCGCAGCAGCGCACCAGAAGTGCGCGCAGCAGCGCACCAGGAGTGCGCGCAGCAGCGCACCAGGATTGCGCGCAGCAGCGCACCAGGAGTGCGCGCAACAGCTTACCAGGAGTGCGCGTAACAGCGCATGGGGAGTGCGCGCAACAGTGCACGAGGAGTGCGCGTAGCAGCGCACCAGGAGTGCGCGCAGAGGCGCACCAGGAGTGCGCGCAACAGCACACGAGGAGCGCGCGCAGCAGCGCACCTGGAGTGCGCGCAGTAGCGCACCACGCGGGCGCGCAACAGCACACGAAGAGTGCGCGTAAGCCCCTGGTCTTGGATCTAAACATTCAGTGCCTTCACCATCATTACCGTTTTCTGAGGACAAAGGCAAAAATTATTCAAAAAACCCACTGTATGTAACCGTAACCAAGTACCTATTGTTAATTTGTGAGTTTTTATTAATCAAACAAGACTACTCGTCCTTCTCAAACATCCAATCCACGAGCTGGCCAATGCTCACGGATTAAAAGTTCAAAATGGAATATGTTACAAACATGCAATAAACCTCGGTATGGGCCCCTACCGAGGGAAAACTGCACAAAACAAATCTAGGTCACGATCAGAATCTCATTAACAAAAACGAAATGAGGGTAGTGTCAACTCGGGACTCGAAATAAAAATGGACAGATCTTACTTTGGAAATATGTCTTTGTCCGTAGCAGGCTCACTGAACCGCTCGGATCTCCAACCCGACGCGCTGGGGGAAGTTCACGAGCTGATGTCGTCAGCACCGAGCAGGAAACATGGAACACCCTGCGGCGTCTGGTCTCGTACCCGAAGTCTGCGGGCTCGAATCCCGGGGTGTGGGCGGAGACGCGGTTTTCGATGACCCTGGAATTCATCATACACCAACGTTAGGAACCGCCGTAGATTTGGGAGATAGATTTATCAAATCCTCCCGCACCTACCTGATATATAACCCTTTTAATAACACCAGGAGTGCGTGCAACAGTGCACGAGGAGTGTGCGTAGCAACGCACCAGGAGTGCGCACAGCAGCGCACCAGGAGTGCGCGCAGCAGCGCACCACGCGGGCGCGCAACAGCACACGAAGAGTGCGCGTAAGCCCCTGGTCTTGGATCTAAACATTCAGTGCCTTCACCATCATTACCGTTTTCTGAGGACAAAGGCAAAAATTATTCAAAAAACCCACTGTATGTAACCGTAACCAAGTACCTATTGTTAATTTGTGAGTTTTTATTAATCAAACAAGACTACTCGTCCTTCTCAAACATCCAATCCACGAGCTGGCCAATGCTCACGGATTAAAAGTTCAAAATGGAATATGTTACAAACATGCAATAAACCTCGGTATGGGCCCCTACCAAGGGAAAACTGCACAAAACAAATCTAGGTCACGATCAGAATCTCATTAACAAAAACGAAATGAGGGTAGTGTCAACTCGGGACTCGAAATAAAAATGGACAGATCTTACTTTGGAAATATGTCTTTGTCCGTAGCAGGCTCACTGAACCGCTCGGATCTCCAACCCGACGCGCTGGGGGAAGTTCACGAGCTGATGTCGTCAGCACCGAGCAGGAAACATGGAACACCCTGCGGCGTCTGGTCTCGTACCCGAAGTCTGCGGGCTCGAATCCCGGGGTGTGGGCGGAGACGCGGTTTTCGATGACCCTGGAATTCATCATACACCAACGTTAGGAACCGCCGTAGATTTGGGAGATAGATTTATCAAATCCTCCCGCACCTACCTGATATATAACCCTTTTAATAACACCAGGAGTGCGTGCAACAGTGCACGAGGAGTGTGCGTAGCAACGCACCAGGAGTGCGCACAGCAGCGCACCAGGAGTGCGCGCAGCAGCGCACCAGGAGTGCGCGCAACAGCATACGAGGAGCGCGCGCAGCATCAAACGAGGAGCGCGCGCAGCAGCGCACCAGGAGTGCGCGCAACAGCACACGAGGAGCGCGCGCAGCAGCGCACCTGGAGTGCGCGCAGTAGCGCACCAGGCGGGCGCGCAACAGCACACGAAGAGTGCGCGTAAGCCCCTGGTCTTGGATCTAAACATTCAGTGCCTTCACCATCATTACCGTTTTCTGAGGACAAAGGCAAAAATTATTCAAAAAACCCACTGTATGTAACCGTAACCAAGTACCTACCGTTAATTTGTTAGTTTTTATTAATCAAACAAGACTACTCGTCCTTCTCAAACATCCAATCCACGAGCTGGCCAATGCTCACGGATTAAAAGTTCAAAATGGAATATGTTACAAACATGCAATAAACCTCGGTATGGGCCCCTACAGAGGGAAAACTGCACACAACAAATCTAGGTCACGATCAGAATCTCATTAACAAAAACGAAATGAGGGTAGCGTCAACTCGGGACTCGAAATAAAAATGGACAGATCTTACTTTGGAAATGTCTTTGTCCGTAGCAGGCTCACTGAACCGCTCGGATCTCCAACCCGACGCGCTGAGGGAAGTTCACGAGCTGATGTCGTCAGCACCGAGCAGGAAACATGGAACACCCTGCGGCGTCTGGTCTCGTACCCGAAGTCTGCGGGCTCGAATCCCGGGGTGTGGGCGGAGACGCGGCTTTCGATGACCCTGGAATTCATCATACACCAACGTTAGGAACCGCCGTAAATTTGGGAGATAGTTTTATAAAATACTCCCGCACCTACCTAATATATCACCCTTTTAATAACACCAGGAGTGCGCGCAATAGCGCACCAGGAGTGCGCGCAGCAGCGCACAAGGAGTGCGCGCAGCAGCGCACCAGGAGTGCGCGCAGCAGCACACCAGGAGTGCGCGCAGCAGCGCACCAGGAGTGCGCGCAGCAGCACACGAAGAGTGCGCGCAGCAGCGCACCTGGAGTGCGCGCAGTAGCGCACCAGGCGGGCGCGCAACAGCACACGAAGAGTGCGCGTAAGCCCCTGGTCTTGGATCTAAACATTCAGTGCCTTCACCATCATTACCGTTTTCTGAGGACAAAGGCAAAAATTATTCAAAAAACCCACTGTATGTAACCGTAACCAAGTACCGTTAATTTGTTAGTTTTTGTTAATCAAACAAGACTACTCGTCCTTCTCAAACATACAATCCACGAGCTGGCCAATGCTCACGGATTAAAAGTTCAAAATGGAATATGTTACAAACATGCAATAAACCTCGGTATGGGCCCCTACAGAGGGAAAACTGCACACAACAAATCTAGGTCACGATCAGAATCTCATTAACAAAAACGAAATGAGGGTAGCGTCAACTCGGGACTCGAAATAAAAGTGGACAGATTTTACTTTGGAAATATGTCTTTGTCCGTAGCAGGCTCACTGAACCGCTCGGATCTCCAACCCGACGCGCTGGGGGAAGTTCACGAGCTGATGTCGTCAGCACCGAGCAGGAAACATGGAACACCCTGCGGCGTCTGTTCTCGTACCCGAAGTCTGCGGGCTCGAATCCCGGGGTGTGGGCGGAGACGCGGCTTTCGATGACCCTGGAATTCATCATACACCAACGTTAGGAACCGCCGTAGATTTGGGAGATAGATTTACAAAATCATCCCGCACCTACCTGATATATAACCCTTTTAATAACACCAGGAGTGCGCGCAATAGCGCACGAGGAGTGCGCGCAGCAGCACACGAGGAGTGTGCACAGAAGTAGGAACATTTCATAAGCAAGGTCCTTGGAGCCATACCTATACGATGACATATGACACATGCACCCCACAAAACTCCTTCCCGGAGAACTACTATGTCAATGAGTGTATATATATATGTATGGATGAATGGTAATCCAATTATATATAATAAGTTATAACTAGTATTTTTGGGGCCGCTAAAGCGGCCCAGCGTTTTATTTGACTGTCTTTGACTTGTTATTTTTTGTATAAGAAATAGAATAAGTATAAGTATTGCATAAAAAAAAAAATTGGCGCTAGAAAAAAGGTAAAGAGATAAAATGCGGTAAAAAGTGGGCTGAGGATGATGATGATGATGTTAGATAATCTGTGACTTTGAATGACCAAGGCAGTCGAATGCAACTAAATCTCCATATGGGTTTGAAAACGCAAACTAATCATCAATCTCGGTAGGTTAGATATTAAAAAAAATTCGTGTCCAATTTTTTTAGGGCTGAAGATGATGATGATGAAACATTTTGTCAAAATGTCTCGAAGTTGTAAAAAATCTGTGACTACCAAACGGATAAAATATACATAGAGATTGAATGCAGTAGAAAGTTGGTTGAGGATGATGATGATTTTGTATAATCCGACACATGCCACCAGTTCTCATCATATTTAGTTCAAGCACCAACCCGCTATCTCTTATAGTTTTCGAGACCCTTGTGGTACTCCAAGGTCTGATGGTCAAAGTGATGGTGATACTCAACCTTTAGTATAAGTATTAGTATTGCATTAAAAAAAATTGGCGCAAGAAAAAGGGTAAAGAGATAAAATGCGGTAAAAAGTGGGCTGAGGATGATGATGATGTTAGATAATCTGTGACTTTGAATGATCTCGGCAGTCGTATGCAACTTAATCTTCGTAAGGATTTGGAAACGCAAACTAATCATCAAATTCGGTCGGATATAAAAAAAACTCGTGTCTAATTGTTTAGGGCTGTAGATGATGATGATGAAAAATGTAGTCAAAATGTCTTGAAGTTGAAAAAAATCAGTGACTATCAAACGGATAAAATGTATATACAATTTTAATGTAGTCGAAAGTTGGCTGATGATGATGATGATTTTATATGATTGGTAACATGCAAGCAGTTCTCATCATATTTAGTTCAAGCATCCACCCACTATCTCTTATAGTTTTCGAGATCCCTTGTGGTACTCCAAGGTCTGATGGTCAAAATGATGGTGATACTCAGCCTTCAGCATATATATTAGTAACGCATTAAAAAAATTGGCGCTTGAAAAAGGATAAAGAGAAAAAATGCGGTAAAAAGTGGGCTGAGGATGATGATGATTTAGATAATCTGTGACTTTGAATGATCTCGGCAGTCGTATGCAACTTAATCTTCGTATGGATTTGGAAACGCAAACTAATCATCAAGTTCGGTCGGATATATATAAAAAAAAACTCGTGTCTAATTGTTTAGGGCTGTAGATGATGATGATGAAAAATGTAGTCAAAATGTCTTGAAGTTGAAAAAAATCAGTGACTATCAAACGGATAAAATGTATATACAATTTTAATGTAGTCGAAAGTTGGCTGAGGATGATGATTATTTGGTATGATTCAAAACATACAACCAGTTCTCATCATATTTAGTTCAAGCACCAACCCTCTATCTCTAATAGTTTTCGTGTTCCCCTGGGGTACTCCAAGGTCTGATGGTCAAAGTGATGGTGATACTTAGCCTTCAGCATATGTATTAGTATTGCATTAAAAAAAATGGCGCTAGAAAAAGGGTAAAGAGATAAAATGAGGTAAAAAGTGGGCTGAGGATGATGATGATGTCAGATAATCTGTAACTTTGAATGATCTCGGTAATCGTATGCAACTTGATCGTCAAACTCGGTCGGATATACTTATATGAAAAAAAAAACTCATTTCTAATATGTTCAGGGCTGTAGATGATGATGATGAAATATTTTGTCTAAATTTCTCGAAGTTGTAAAAAATCTGTGACTATCAAACGGATAAAATACATGTACAGATTTAATGTAGTCGAAAGTTGGCTGTAGATGATGATGATGAAAAATGTAGACTAAATCTCCATATGGGTTTGAAAACGCAAACTAATCATCAATCTCGGTAGGTTAGATATTAAAAACAAAAACTCGGGTCCAATTTGTTTAGGGCTGTAGATGATGATGATGAAACATTTTGTCAAAATGTCTCGAAGTTGTAAAAAATCTGTGACTATCAAACGGATAAAATACATATACAGATTTAAAGTAGTAGAAAAATGGCTGAGGATGATGATGATTTGGTATGATTCAAAACATACAACCAGTTCTCATCATATTTAGTTCAAGCACCAACCCTCTATCTCTAATAGTTTTCGTGTTCCCCTGGGGTACTCCAAGGTCTGATGGTCAAAGTGATGGTGATACTTAGCCTTCAGCATATGTATTAGTATTGCATTAAAAAAAATGGCGCTAGAAAAAGGGTAAAGAGATAAAATGAGGTAAAAAGTGGGCTGAGGATGATGATGATGTCAGATAATCTGTAACTTTGAATGATCTCGGTAATCGTATGCAACTTGATCGTCAAACTCGGTCGGATATATATGAAAAAAAAAACTCATGTCTAATATGTTTAGGGCTGTAGATGATGATGATGAAATATTTTGTCAAAATTTCTCGAAGTTGTAAAAAATCTGTGACTATCAAACGGATAAAATACATGTACAGATTTAATGTAGTCGAAAGTTGGCTGTAGATGATGATGATGAAAAATGTAGACTAAATCTCCATATGGGTTTGAAAACGCAAACTAATCATCAATCTCGGTAGGTTACATATTAAAAACAAAAACTCGGGTCCAATTTGTTTAGGGCTGTAGATGATGATGATGAAACATTTTGTCAAAATGTCTCGAAGTTGTAAAAAATCTGTGACTACCAAACGGATAAAATATACATAGAGATTGAATGCAGTAGAAAGTTGGTTGAGGATGATGATGATTTTGTATAATCCGACACATGCCACCAGTTCTCATCATATTTAGTTCAAGCACCAACCCGCTATCTCTTATAGTTTTCGAGACCCCTTGTGGTACTCCAAGGTCTGATGGTCAAAGTGATGGTGATACTCAACCTTTAGTATAAGTATTAGTATTGCATTAAAAAAAATTGGCGCAAGAAAAAGGGTAAAGAGATAAAATGCGGTAAAAAGTGGGCTGAGGATGATGATGATGTTAGATAATCTGTGACTTTGAATGATCTCGGCAGTCGTATGCAACTTAATCTTCGTATGGATTTGGAAACGCAAACTAATCATCAAATTCGGTCGGATATAAAAAAAACTCGTGTCTAATTGTTTAGGGCTGTAGATGATGATGAAAAATGTAGTCAAAATGTCTTGAAGTTGAAAAAAAACAGTGACTATCAAACGGATAAAATGTATATACAATTTTAATGTAGTCGAAAGTTGGCTGATGATGATGATGATTTTGTATGATTGGTAACATGCAAGCAGTTCTCATCATATTTAGTTCAAGCATCCACCCACTATCTCTTATAGTTTTCGAGATCCCTTGTGGTACTCCAAGGTCTGATGGTCAAAATGATGGTGATACTCAGCCTTCAGCATATATATTAGTAACGCATTAAAAAAATTGGCGCTTGAAAAAGGATAAAGAGAAAAAATGCAGTAAAAAGTGGGCGGAGGATGATGATGATGATTTAGATAATCTGTGACTTTGAATGATCTCGGCAGTCGTATGCAACTTAATCTTCGTATGGATTTGGAAACGCAAACTAATCATCAAATTCGGTCGAATATATATAAAAAAAAACTCGTGTCTAATTGTTTAGGGCTGTAGATGATGATGAAACATTTTGTCAAAATGTCTCGAAATTGTAAAAAAACAGTGACCATCAAACGGATAAAATGTGTATACAGATTTAATGTAGTCGAAAGTTGGCTGAGGATGATGATGATGAAAAATGTAGACTAAATCTCCATATGGGTTTGAAAACGCAAACTAATCATCAAACTCGGTAGGTTAGATATTAAAAACAAAAACTCGTGTCCAATTTGTTTAGGGCTGTAGATGATGATGATGAAACATTTTGTCAAAATGTCTCGAAGTTGTAAAAAATCTGTGACTATCAAACGGATAAAATACATATACAGATTTGAAGTAGTCAAAAGTTGGCTGAGGATGATGATGATTTGGTATGATTCAAAACATACAACCAGTTCTCATCATATTTAGTTCAAGCACCAACCCTCTATCTCTAATAGTTTTCGTGTTCCCCTGGGGTACTCCAAGGTCTGATGGTCAAAGTGATGGTGATACTTAGCCTTCAGCATATGTATTAGTATTGCATTAAAAAAAATGGCGCTAGAAAAAGGGTAAAGAGATAAAATGAGGTAAAAAGTGGGCTGAGGATGATGATGATGTCAGATAATCTGTAACTTTGAATGATCTCGGTAATCGTATGCAACTTGATCGTCACTCTCGGTCGGATATATATGAAAAAAAAAACTCATGTCTAATATGTTTAGGGCTGTAGATGATGATGATGAAATATTTTGTCAAAATTTCTCGAAGTTGTAAAAAATCTGTGACTATCAAACGGATAAAATACATGTACAGATTTAATGTAGTCGAAAGTTGGCTGTAGATGATGATGATGAAAAATGTAGACTAAATCTCCATATGGGTTTGAAAACGCAAACTAATCATCAATCTCGGTAGGTTACATATTAAAAACAAAAACTCGGGTCCAATTTGTTAAGGGCTGTAGATGATGATGATGAAACATTTTGTCAAAATGTCTCGAAGTTGTAAAAAATCTGTGACTACCAAACGGATAAAATATACATAGAGATTGAATGCAGTAGAAAGTTGGTTGAGGATGATGATGATTTTGTATAATCCGACACATGCCACCAGTTCTCATCATATTTAGTTCAAGCATCCACCCACTATCTCTTATAGTTTTCGAGATCCCTTGTGGTACTCCAAGGTCTGATGGTCAAAATGATGGTGATACTCAGCCTTCAGCATATATATTAGTAACGCATTAAAAAAATTGGCGCTTGAAAAAGGATAAAGAGAAAAAATGCAGTAAAAAGTGGGCGGAGGATGATGATGATGATTTAGATAATCTGTGACTTTGAATGATCTCGGCAGTCGTATGCAACTTAATCTTCGTATGGATTTGGAAACGCAAACTAATCATCAAATTCGGTCGAATATATATAAAAAAAAACTCGTGTCTAATTGTTTAGGGCTGTAGATGATGATGAAACATTTTGTCAAAATGTCTCGAAATTGTAAAAAAACAGTGACCATCAAACGGATAAAATGTGTATACAGATTTAATGTAGTCGAAAGTTGGCTGAGGATGATGATGATGAAAAATGTAGACTAAATCTCCATATGGGTTTGAAAACGCAAACTAATCATCAAACTCGGTAGGTTAGATATTAAAAACAAAAACTCGTGTCCAATTTGTTTAGGGCTGTAGATGATGATGATGAAACATTTTGTCAAAATGTCTCGAAGTTGTAAAAAATCTGTGACTATCAAACGGATAAAATACATATACAGATTTGAAGTAGTCAAAAGTTGGCTGAGGATGATGATGATTTGGTATGATTCAAAACATACAACCAGTTCTCATCATATTTAGTTCAAGCACCAACCCTCTATCTCTAATAGTTTTCGTGTTCCCCTGGGGTACTCCAAGGTCTGATGGTCAAAGTGATGGTGATACTTAGCCTTCAGCATATGTATTAGTATTGCATTAAAAAAAATGGCGCTAGAAAAAGGGTAAAGAGATAAAATGAGGTAAAAAGTGGGCTGAGGATGATGATGATGTCAGATAATCTGTAACTTTGAATGATCTCGGTAATCGTATGCAACTTGATCGTCACTCTCGGTCGGATATATATGAAAAAAAAAACTCATGTCTAATATGTTTAGGGCTGTAGATGATGATGATGAAATATTTTGTCAAAATTTCTCGAAGTTGTAAAAAATCTGTGACTATCAAACGGATAAAATACATGTACAGATTTAATGTAGTCGAAAGTTGGCTGTAGATGATGATGAAAAATGTAGACTAAATCTCCATATGGGTTTGAAAACGCAAACTAATCATCAATCTCGGTAGGTTAGATATTAAAAACAAAAACTCGGGTCCAATTTGTTTAGGGCTGTAGATGATGATGATGAAACATTTTGTCAAAATGTCTCGAAGTTGTAAAAAATCTGTGACTATCAAACGGATAAAATACATATACAGATTTAAAGTAGTAGAAAAATGGCTGAGGATGATGATGATTTGGTATGATTCAAAACATACAACCAGTTCTCATCATATTTAGTTCAAGCACTAACCCTCTATCTCTAATAGTTTTCGTGTTCCCCTGGGGTACTCCAAGGTCTGATGGTCAAAGTGATGGTGATACTTAGCCTTCAGCATATGTATTAGTATTGCATTAAAAAAAATGGCGCTAGAAAAAGGGTAAAGAGATAAAATGAGGTAAAAAGTGGGCTGAGGATGATGATGATGTCAGATAATCTGTAACTTTGAATGATCTCGGTAATCGTATGCAACTTGATCGTCAAACTCGGTCGGATATATATGAAAAAAAAAACTCATGTCTAATATGTTTAGGGCTGTAGATGATGATGATGAAATATTTTGTCAAAATTTCTCGAAGTTGTAAAAAATCTGTGACTATCAAACGGATAAAATACATGTACAGATTTAATGTAGTCGAAAGTTGGCTGTAGATGATGATGATGAAAAATGTAGACTAAATCTCCATATGGGTTTGAAAACGCAAACTAATCATCAATCTCGGTAGGTTAGATATTAAAAACAAAAACTCGTGTCCAATTTGTTTAGGGCTGTAGATGATGATGATGAAACATTTTGTCAAAATGTCTCGAAGTTGTAAAAAATCTGTGACTATCAAACGGATAAAATACATATACAGATTTGAAGTAGTCAAAAGTTGGCTGAGGATGATGATGATTTGGTATGATTCAAAACATACAACCAGTTCTCATCATATTTAGTTCAAGCACCAACCCTCTATCTCTAATAGTTTTCGTGTTCCCCTGGGGTACTCCAAGGTCTGATGGTCAAAGTGATGGTGATACTTAGCCTTCAGCATATGTATTAGTATTGCATTAAAAAAAATGGCGCTAGAAAAAGGGTAAAGAGATAAAATGAGGTAAAAAGTGGGCTGAGGATGATGATGATGTCAGATAATCTGTAACTTTGAATGATCTCGGTAATCGTATGCAACTTGATCGTCAAACTCGGTCGGATATACTTATATGAAAAAAAAAACTCATTTCTAATATGTTCAGGGCTGTAGATGATGATGATGAAATATTTCGTCTAAATTTCTCGAAGTTGTAAAAAATCTGTGACTATCAAACGGATAAAATACATGTACAGATTTAATGTAGTCGAAAGTTGGCTGTAGATGATGATGATGAAAAATGTAGACTAAATCTCCATATGGGTTTGAAAACGCAAACTAATCATCAAACTCGGTAGGTTAGATATTAAAAACAAAATCTCGTGTCCAATTTGTTTAGGGCTGTAGATGATGATGATGAAACATTTTGTCAAAATGTCTCGAAGTTGTAAAAAATCTGTGACTATCAATCGGATAAAATACATATACAGATTTAAAGTAGTAGAAAAATGGCTGAGGATGATGATGATTTGGTATGATTCAAAACATACAACCAGTTCTCATCATATTTAGTTCAAGCACCAACCCTCTATCTCTAATAGTTTTCGTGTTCCCCTGGGGTACTCCAAGGTCTGATGGTCAAAGTGATGGTGATACTTAGCCTTCAGCATATGTATTAGTATTGCATTAAAAAAAATGGCGCTAGAAAAAGGGTAAAGAGATAAAATGAGGTAAAAAGTGGGCTGAGGATGATGATGATGTCAGATAATCTGTAACTTTGAAAGATCTCGGTAATCGTATGCAACTTGATCGTCAAACTCGGTCGGATATACTTATATGAAAAAAAAACTCATTTCTAATATGTTCAGGGCTGTAGATGATGATGATGAAATATTTTGTCAAAATTTCTCGAAGTTGTAAAAAATCTGTGACTATCAAACGGATAAAATACATGTACAGATTTAATGTAGTCGAAAGTTGGCTGTAGATGATGATGATGAAAAATGTAGACTTAATCATCAAACTCGGTAGGTTAGATATTAAAAACAAAAACTCGTGTCCAATTTGTTTAGGGCTGTAGATGATGATGATGAAACATTTTGTCAAAATGTCTCGAAGTTGTAAAAAATCTGTGACTATCAAACGGATAAAATACATATACAGATTTGAAGTAGTCAAAAGTTGGCTGAGGATGATGATGATTTGGTATGATTCAAAACATACAACCAGTTCTCATCATATTTAGTTCAAGCACCAACCCTCTATCTCTAATAGTTTTCGTGTTCCCCTGGGGTACTCCAAGGTCTGATGGTCAAAGTGATGGTGATACTTAGCCTTCAGCATATGTATTAGTATTGCATTAAAAAAATGGCGCTAGAAAAAGGGTAAAGAGATAAAATGAGGTAAAAAGTGGGCTGAGGATGATGATGATGTCAGATAATCTGTAACTTTGAATGATCTCGGTAATCGTATGCAACTTGATCGTCAAACTCGGTCGGATATACTTATATGAAAAAAAAAACTCATTTCTAATATATTCAGGGCTGTAGATGATGATGATGAAATATTTTGTCTAAATTTCTCGAAGTTGTAAAAAATCTGTGACTATCAAACGGATAAAATACATGTACAGATTTAATGTAGTCGAAAGTTGGCTGTAGATGATGATGATGAAAAATGTAGACTAAATCTCCATATGGGTTTGAAAACGCAAACTAATCATCAATCTCGGTAGGTTAGATATTAAAAACAAAAACTCGGGTCCAATTTGTTTAGGGCTGTAGATGATGATGATGAAACATTTTGTCAAAATGTCTCGAAGTTGTAAAAAATCTGTGACTATCAAACGGATAAAATACATATACAGATTTAAAGTAGTAGAAAAATGGCTGAGGATGATGATGATTTGGTATGATTCAAAACATACAACCAGTTCTCATCATATTTAGTTCAAGCACCAACCCTCTATCTCTAATAGTTTTCGTGTTCCCCTGGGGTACTCCAAGGTCTGATGGTCAAAGTGATGGTGATACTTAGCCTTCAGCATATGTATTAGTATTGCATTAAAAAAAATGGCGCTAGAAAAAGGGTAAAGAGATAAAATGAGGTAAAAAGTGGGCTGAGGATGATGATGATGTCAGATAATCTGTAACTTTGAATGATCTCGGTAATCGTATGCAACTTGATCGTCAAACTCGGTCGGATATACTTATATGAAAAAAAAAAACTAATTTCTAATATGTTCAGGGCTGTAGATGATGATGAAATATTTTGTCAAAATTTCTCGAAGTTGTAAAAAATCTGTGACTATCAAACGGATAAAATACATGTACAGATTTAATGTAGTCGAAAGTTGGCTGTAGATGATGATGATGAAAAATGTAGACTAAATCTCCATATGGGTTTGAAAACGCAAACTAATCATCAATCTCGGTAGGTTACATATTAAAAACAAAAACTCGGGTCCAATTTGTTTAGGGCTGTAGATGATGATGATGAAACATTTTGTCAAAATGTCTCGAAGTTGTAAAAAATCTGTGACTATCAAACGGATAAAATACACATACAGATTTAAAGTAGTCAAAAGTTGGCTGAGGATGATGATTTGGTATGATTCAAAACATACAACCAGTTCTCATCATATTTAGTTCAAGCACCAACCCTCTATCTCTAATAGTTTTCGTGTTCCCCTGGGGTACTCCAAGGTCTGATGGTCAAAGTGATGGTGATACTTAGCCTTCAGCATATGTATTAGTATTGCATTAAAAAAAATGGCGCTAGAAAAAGGGTAAAGAGATAAAATGAGGTATAAAAGTGGGCTGAGGATGATGATGATGTCAGATAATCTGTAACTTTGAATGATCTCGGTAATCGTATGCAACTTGATCGTCAAACTCGGTCGGATATACTTATATTTTAAAAAAACTCATTTCTAATATGTTCAGGGCTGTAGATGATGATGATGAAATATTTTGTCAAAATATCTCGAAGTTGTAAAAAATCTGTGACTATCAAACGGATAAAATACATGTACAGATTTAATGTAGTCGAAAGTTGGCTGTAGATGATGATGATGAAAAATGTAGACTAAATCTCCATATGGGTTTGAAAACGCAAACTAATCATCAAACTCGGTAGGTTAGATATTAAAAACAAAAACTCGTGTCCAATTTGTTTAGGGCTGTAGATGATGATGATGAAACATTTTGTCAAAATGTCTCGAAGTTGTAAAAAATCTGTGACTATCAAACGGATAAAATACATGTACAGATTTAATGTAGTCGAAAGTTGGCTGTAGATGATGATGATGAAAAATGTAGACTAAATCTCCATATGGGTTTGAAAACGCAAACTAATCATCAAACTCGGTAGGATATAATATATTGAAAAAACTCGAATCCAATTTGTTTAGGGCTGTAGATGATGATGATTAAAAATGTAGTCAAAATGTCTCAAAGTTGTAAAAAATCTGTGACTATCAAACGGATAAAATACATGTACAGATTTAAAGTAGTCGAAAGTTGGCTGAGGATGATGATGATTTTGTATAATCCGACACATGCCACCAGTTCTCATCATATTTAGTTCGAGCACCAACCCGCTATCTCTTATAGTTTTCGAGATCCCTTCTGGTACTCCAAGGTCTGATGGCCAAAGTGATGGTGATACTCTGCCTTCGGCCTCGCATCCCCCTCACTTTGACGCCTCGTTTTGTTCATCCCTAGGAAAATGTATGGGATTTGTATGAAGAAAAAAAATTTTGTATGAAAGCCAAAATTTTTTTGTATGATTGATAGCATGCATCTAGTTCTTTCCAATATTAGTTTAAGCATCATCTCCCTAACTCTTATAGTTTCCGAGATCACTTCGGTACTCCAATGTCAGTTCCACCTATCACCAACTTTTCATTTATTCTATACATTCTAGACCCATACGTATACATTAGCACCGAAAACGTCAACCCTGCACCCCAGCAACGTGGAGATCTACTCCCCACACCCTCGAAAATTTCACATGTACGGCGGCCATCTTTATTTTTAGACATTTCGGAATTTCGATTTCAGATATGGAATCTGCACCCCAAAATACTCCCGGATGCAAAAAATCAGCCCCCTGCGGCCATTACTTTTTTTACTTACAATGTAACGAACGCTTAGTTATTTCACGTGAAAAAACAGCCAAGCTACGAAGTAAAATGTTTAATAACTCACTTAACGCTCGCGGAAACTACGTAATAAATTATTAGGAAATAAAATGGCTTGAAATCGAAACGAACTAACGACCAAATTGAATAAAACTAAAATCGTGTAAAATTGTAGGTACTCACATTTCTGGCGACAACAGGCGCTCCAACAGACTCCGGGCGCATGGAGTCCAGTATCTCTGCGATGGACCGGTAGGGCCGCTGAGGCACGTCGCTGGGGCCTCCGCCCCCGCGACACTTTCACTTTTGCCGCGAAAACTTTCAGAAGTTCCAAACTGTCGAAGGAAAATTGGGCAGAGACACCTGCCGAAATGTATTCGCGTAGGCTACTCTCGAACGACTGAGCTGAGTATCGCGCGCCGTGAAGCAGGAAGCCATCGCATCCATTCCACCAACATCCAGTCGCAGAAAATGTGGGGGCGGACCAATCACTGAGCCAGAATACGTTCCGCCCACTTGCCGCTCACTTTGCGCCACTACAGAATTTAGTCAGATAACCTTTTAAAGTTATTTAAAACATAACAAATATGTTAATAATATATAAAAGCTTAATTAAATTTGTTTCCCTTATCTTTAATGTTTGTACGTATCATATTAAACACCAATAACCATAATTGAATTTGATTTGAATTTAGGAGAAGATTTCCGGTTACGGTACAAGACCGGAAATAATCTTGTAGGTAAATTCAAATCTAATCTGATTTAATATAATACGAACGTGAAACAGAACTATTATGGCAATAAATAGAATAGTAAACTATCGAGTGTGTTAGAAAGTTTCTTTAAAACTTGATATAATGTAAGCTACAAGTGGAGGTTTGATGGCGCATGCTCAAATCAGACGCTCAATTTATTGACTTGCAACGCTATGATTCTTTAAAACTATTAACAGGAAGTCCACAAACAAAGTGTTGATAATTTTATTTATGTAGATTCTAAAACATTTATAATTTCTTTATAAAAAAATACTTCATTCGTTATTTATTTTTTTAATAATTATTCCTCGCTTTTTAGTATTTTTTAATCAGGCGTTGCTCGCTTTTTGAGCCACGTGTTACGGCAAAAGATCTTTTGGATTGATTGGCTCTACCAAACAGAAAATAATAATTATAATCGATTCAAAGATAATCATAAAACAGTAACAGTAAAAGCACTGTTACAGAACTCGACACTTAAACAAATACTTATTATTTTTTTGTTTTATTCCGAGAGTTCTCACGTAAAATTAAAGAGGCATATTAATTAAGTAATATATACTTAATTAATAGAGGCATATTAATTAAGTAATAATAACATAAAACCATTAATCTTATAAAAGCTTAAATGTGTTTATGTTCGTTTATTTTTCACGTTCAAATGCCTTAACCGACTTAGAAGTAATTTGGTATGGAATTAGGTTAGGCCCTGACACATAGGTTAACTTTGACCCTGTATTAATGTGGGTAACACCGCGGTGCGCAGCTAGTATGTAGATTAATAAAAGACATACATATAATCAGTACTTTTTTTATTTCATTTTATAAACTTGTTTAACATAAACACAGTTTTGAACCCGATCAAGAAGTGCCTTCCTTCCTAAACAACTTTATAATTCAAATCTTTCTGCAGATTCAATGAAGTCGATCTATTGACAATAATTTTTATTAATTGGTACTACATGGACCTCAGTGAGGTCGTCAAAAATGTACATATGCTTAGATATTTAAAACTACACAATGGTTACACAGATTCTCCCGAAATATTGAATAAGTTGTCACTTCGTGTTCCGAGAACCGGAAGCGTTTTAATAAACCGCGATACATTTTGTTCTGCCCAAATTCAGGACAAATCTATTAAGGCATTCACCGGTTTACAGAATGTGTAATTCATATAATAAAATTAAAGACGATATCGATATATTTTTAAAATCGTCATTATTTTCCTTCAAAAAGTCAATAACAAAAATTATAAAGTAGTTTTGCTATAAATTTATTATTTTATTTGTATAAGTATGTACTTATTCGTCTAGTGTCAATGGGATTATTATTATAGAATCATTGTTAATTTTTCTTTGTTGTATGTTTTGGTTATCTTATTATGATTGTTATTTTTTAAAAGCTTAGATATGTAGTTATAATAATATGTATTGTGTACTCTTTATTTATGTAATTTTTATTTTCTTAATTGTTTAAAGTAGCATGTAATATGTGTTTTTATTTTGTAAGTAATTATCTTAAAATTGTTAGTTAGGTCTGCATCAAGAGGGCTTTAAGTAATAGTTATTTTCTTCTATTCATTAAGCTTATTATGTGTGTTTTAGCTTAGTGCCTGTTTTACAGACTAATAATAAATAAATAAATAAACTACACAACCGTTTGATGCAGGTTTTCGTAATGGATAGTGATCTAAGAAGGTTTATGTGCGTAATTTTGCTGCTAAGCCACGGGCAAAAACTAGTAAAACATAAAATAGTTCATAGTTTATTTATTAACATTTCTAATATTTGAAATTGTCTGCGAGTTCCAGAACGTGATCGAAGAAAAGGAAAGCTGGTTGGAGACACCGTCGTGCAGTCGAAGTAGAGAGGGTGCCTGCTGCTTCGTCGTGAGAGGAGCAAGCTGCTACGTCATGAGAGGAGCCTGCCGCTACGTCGTGAGAGGGCAGAGACACCACGACACACCGACGAGCAACGGGGCGGGATCAACCACGGGCTTCGCACACCACGTACAAGGTCACGTAGTCCTTTATTTTCTTATAACGATTTTGCTAAAATAATTAATATTTTCTTGTAACGATGTAATGAAATAATGCCGCAGAGCATTTTTCGGGCAAAAATCAGAGAATAGATATCTGGTAGTAGTAGTAGTCGGCGAATGAGTTGCTATATACATTGGATGAGACTATAGGAGATCAAACTATTTATTTTTTCAGTTCAAGATTACAGGTATTGGCCAAGATTTTGTTGGACAGTCCAGTAATTTTATGTTATGTTTCTATATCTGAGATGAGTGGCGGGTAAAGTAAGGGTACTCTTACACTATTAATAAATAAATATTTTTCTGGTGTAACATCTAATAAATCTCATTTTTTGTCATTTCATCAAAATTAAAAGCCATGAAAAGTTTTAAATGAAAGCTTAACATTTCATGTGTTTCAAGAATTGTTATACAATAATAACATGACCACTGATTTGGGTAGTCTCCTATAGATATCTACGCCACAGTAGCATTCTGCCATAAAAAATTAGTCAATTTGCAAATACCGCCATTACAAATATTTTTAAGATGTCCAATTTAATAAAAAAAATATTACAAAAAAGCTCACTAGGTGTACCTAGCAGTAAATAATTCCGTGTTTCTTGATTCATCCTACGTAGGTATTACCTACTCTTTGGGTATAACAAACATTTGTTTTTATTACATAACGCATCTCATTAGAATTAGCTAAGTCACGTTTATTTATTTTAACGGGGAACACTGAAAGCAATTGATATCGTGACATTCGTATACTTGACAGCTTTGTACTCAATGTCATGATTTATTTTATAGCTTCGATGCTAAAATTATTTAGCTATCTAAGTATAAAAATCATCTAGTATTAATTATATATAATATTAATTTAAAAAAACTTTCGTGAATCTTAGCATTAATGATGCCGGTCCTAAGCCCGGATAAAGGAGGAAGGCACAAAGCTCGTGAAAATATTTTCTAGATAATTGCCATTTCGATAACCAACACTTTATCAATTCTATTTGTTTGTGTTTTTATGTAATATTGTCAAAATTGTACACATACTATAAATGGTATGTACCTCTAAGTCTCTCCGTTGTCATTCCTGAATCGGCGCGCCGGTCCAGTAAATTACTAACGGGACCGCCTAACGAATAGTAGTGGTGAATTCAAGGTCTAGTTATCCCCCTAAGCAGTACCTACCATATAACTGTCACGTGGTCACAAACAAAAGGGATTTCCTAGACTTACCTATTCGTTAGGCGGTCAGCCCCTTAGTATTTATGTATAATATATGTTACAGCGAAAGTAATAAATCCAGATATTATATATACTATCCAGCTATTATACATAATATCATATCAATTTAGACAAAGTGATAATTGAGACAAAATTAATCACATTAACTATACCTAGCTATTTTATAAAATATCTTGGAATACTTGGATAATGTAATAAAAAAGTAAGTTAAAGGTGAAAATTATATTTTTTTATTTAAATATAAATATGAAGCATAAATATGTAGTACCTAACAATTTAGTCTCATTTTAAAGTTATTGTAATATTATATTTTATTAATATTAAAATAATATACTCACGTTAATTAACATTGTTTATAAAAATTAACATTGATTATTGGATTTAAATTGTATGTAAAAAAATAAATTCCTTGTTCAATAGTCATAAGACAAAACTAATAAAACACAGAGATCAATACGAGTAATTTAACATTGCTTAGTAAAATGGTTTACAAATCAATACGAGATGTATTTGGTATCACTCCTTAACAACTACAATATTAATATATTTAAAAACAACTGGCATGAAAATACAATAAAATTATTATTATTTATTCTTACAAGTAAGGCTTTTATGACATTTTGAGTTACACAAGAGGCTTGACTTTTTACATTTGCATCTATTAGAAACGCATTCCCCAGTACAGTTGCAATGCTGAAATCCTTGGCCACCAAGATGTGACTCTTTCTTTGCACATTCTCGGATAGTAAATTCAATACATATCAACTGTAATAAACGTATCTTTGCAGACAGTAAACTGATATTTTACTGAAGATAGAGCTAACATTTTATCAGCTTCTTTTTCTTGTCCTGGTTTTTTTTTTTAAAGATTGTCCAATTTTTCTTTGATATCTCCAATTTCTGGACTGGCCTGTTAGCTTAGTTGGTAGTGGCTCTGCCTTCTAATCTAGAGGTCGCGGGTTCGATTCCCGCATGACACAAGTATTTATGTACTTTAAAAAAATATATATAATTACTTGTGTTGAGTCTGGTTGTTTGTATGTATAATAAGTATGTATTTACAAAAGAAAAGTATATAAGTAATATATCCGTTATCTAGTACCCACGACACAAGCGTTTGCTTAGTGTTGGGCTAGATGGCGCTGTGTGCAATGTCCCGGAATATTTATTTACTTATTTATTTATTTCTTGTTTCTTTTTAACGAGAAAGAAGGTATTATGTGAACTTTTAATCAGAGATTTGACCTCATAGGTATAGGTAGGCACTACCTACCTACTAAGAAATCACAAAGCCCTATGATAAGTTAATAGCTTAAGCTCAGAGTTAATTACCTATTACTAGGCTTAATAGATAGGTACCTAAGTACAATATGTACTTACCTAGCTTGTCCATACTTAGCATTCAGTATTTATAGCAAATAAAAAAATATAAGTTGGTAGGGACATTAGGAGTTAATACTTAAGTCTAACCTTTAATGTTAAAAAGTCCTACTTGGGCATACAATTAAGTAGGTATGTCTAATTTACAGTTATTTGAATAACATCTTTGGAAATGTCTATTATATAAGCTTAGGTAAGTAGGTACTATAGTTACCTTCAAATGTTGCGATAAAAAAATAACATAAAAGACATCCCTTGGTTTACCAAATTCAACCAAAATTGATACAGCATCTAACTATGCATTTATTTCCAGGTGATGTGACCAGGCAAAGGGAAAGTTCTCGAAGAAGCCAAGATCACATCATCCATTCCATTTATTTACCATATCAATTTAATTGCAATCTAATTGTTGGTTATCTACCTACCTACCTATTTAATTGTAAAGTTACAGATTATGAAAAAAAGTCTAGTTATGGAGATTCATTCTGTGTTTTAAACCTACCCCTGGGCACAGTCCACAACTGTAGGTATATAAATAGTTACTTATTTACTTTAAAAGATTATTAGAAAATTATAATTAGGTTAAAAAAACAATCAAGATTAAGATATTAGTTTATGAGAACACTTTATTAGATAAATAATAAGTATATACATACTTGAATAAAAATTAGTAAATTAGATAATCAGTCCACTATTGTTCTCAGAATTCTCAGAAAAAAACTCTCTTGAAAGTTGAGGTGAGCTGGAGAATGTTCAAAGTCATGCAGGAACATCAGTAGGTATAGATAGTGAGACACAATTACACTAGAAGCAGGCTTCCATGGATTTTCAAGTTTCCTTAGAGTGACATTATTCTGTACTAAATAAGTAATGTTTCATTTGAAGTAAACAAGATAGGTACCTAAGGAGTTTATCAAATAAAATTCTGCCTGTCATCAATGCTAGTTGGTTTATTTTTCCTAGTTTTTCTGCTCTGCTTTGGTGGACTAACTATGTACCTACATGAAGGTAGAAGCTATCTATTAGACTCAAAGTTATTTATGTAGAACAAACCTAAATTTTAGCAAAAGAAAATAAAACATTGTAAATGATCTCATTCTTGATGACATTGTTGGCTACATACAGAATGGCAAGAACTGACTAAAAGAAAGGGTTAGAAGTGGTCATCATTATTAGCAGATTCTAGTAGATTCTGCTTGAACATAGCATATAATAATTGTACCTAAGTAAGTACTTACCAGTGCTATATACACTTTTATCGTTTAGCCACCATCCTTGCCTTCTTTGAGGTTATTTGAAGAGGAACAGAAAGTAATTTCTGATGAGTTGATATAGGTACAACTCAATACCTACAGCAGTTATGTACTGAACCACACGAAACCTAACAACGCGTGATAAGCTCCCTGGTGATAAACATTACCATGGATAAATTGGTATTTTCATTCATTATATCGCTGCATCAGGTTCCAAATTGATTTTGTAACGCAGACTAGTTAGAAAATGATACCTAACCTACGCGTTCGAGTTGAGAATAAAGATGGCGTAACCAAACCAAAATAAATCCAAAACGAAATCGTGTATGTACACGATATCCTATCCGTACACAAAAATTAAGAAAATTTTAAGCACTCCTACAAGCAAACAAGCACCCAGTAGATCTAGACACCTGTTTTTAAATAAGTAAGCAGGTACGATAGCTCTCGCCAGATTGGTACTGCGTGAGAATAGCCAAAACAAACAAACTATTACTTATTCCATGGCTTCACGCAGTTTACTACATTGATAAAAACCTAAACACATTGACAGAATTTCTACTCAGAACACAGAAAATTTTATATTTTTTCAAAGAAAAGGGATATTGCCAGAATACAGAAAATATTAGCGTTCAATCAAATTAAAGACAAGTATTCGAGTTTTTCGACATCTACGGAAATAGTAGTACAGATGACAAATATTTTCATTGATTTCTTGATAGAATGAACTAAACCGTATATTTGTTGTCTGTTTAGAATGAACAAAATGAACGTTGTTATGAACATGTTCATTCGCGACTGCGTGAAAATAACTGGTCCGAAAATAGAGAAACGATAAATGAATAAATTAATTGTACAAACAACTTTTTGCATGTTTGATTACTTGGGTTGTACTTCTAAAAATTCAGTGGTCGAACGGCGAAATTAATAATAATTCTTCCAAGGAATTTGATGCCTATCTTTGCTTGGTATGGGCAAAATGCCATGGAGTGTTGGAATGAAATATTGTTTTTTTTTATTCTAAGTTTAAGAAGTCCATTTAGTCCATCCTGATAAAATAGGTTGTACATTACGGTTTCGTTATTATTATTTTTTGTGACTTTCAGTCAGCTGTGTACTCGTACTTGCGTTGAGTTGATTAGTTTCAAAAGTATTCACAAGATGGCCATTTTTTTACGTATATGGAAATATCAAGGAATTTCATCCCTCTCTGGAAATATCTAGAAATATCAGGATTGATCGTCAAAGGGAAATACAATCAACCATAGAGTAATATAATAATCAACCTCCTCGAAGACATTTAAAACGCTAACAATTGCCGGTTTTGAATATCTGTACAGTGTACCGGTGGTAAGGCCATGCATAGATATGCCCCACCCATATTTTAGGTGCTGTTAACATAAAAATAAATAACATATTTAAGGGATTTTTATCTGTGCATTTGACCTCTAGCACTCCAGCTACACTGGTTAAGGTGTAGCATAACGGTGCTGAACATACAGAATGACTTGAGTAGGTACCTAGTCACATCTTAAAATATCTTCATAAATGAGTAGATTATAAATTATGAAACATGAAAGGACTTATAGAAAAGCCATAAACTGTGTGATAAACAGTACCAACACTCTGTTTTCTGTTTACTCCTTGCTCTTCAAAACTATTTACTTTATTTATATGGTACCTACCTATATAAAGTGGGATAACAAATAAACAACCATTTTCAATCAACTCACATTTATTTTGGTAAAGCATAAAAGTACCTAGTTATAATTTATTTATGTAAAAGTATTATGGTCTTGTACATGTACATTATTGTACATACTTCACGGCAAAAACATAAGGCACATTGCGACACTGATAACTATTCCCTACTACACATTGTACTATGTATGAAATACATTTATATCTCAATAACTTCCTTTATTTTTTCGATTAAAAATACAGGAATGATAAAAAATACTGTTCGAATACTTATTTACATACTGATTGTTGAGTAAATAACAAAAACGGACAAAAGTCCAATACAATATGGAATGTGTTTTTGAAATTCTTGTCTATTATATTTTCATTTTATGCACATAAAATAATCACAGTGATGATATCATTATGTATAGAAATACAATCTAAATTACTTTGCTGCCACTTTCTTTACCTATCTTCGATGTACTTATAATTTAATTGTACAGAACAATGATTTTGCGATAAAGTACTTCTTAAATTTTATTACGTTTCTAAGCACCTAAAGTAACACGCCCTTTCGTACCAAAAATCGGTGATATGAATTAATTTAGATTAGCATTTTTTTATTAATTGATCAGGACATCAATAAATTTCCAAGTCTTTTATTTCATACAATTATTTTTTACCATAAAATATGTTTTACACAGTTTCTATTATTATCTATTTTGATTTCCTGTTATTAGTTAGTTTCTGTATTTTGATTTCCTGTTATTCCAACCACATTTTTGGTTAACACTAATATAATTTTCTCTTTTTCACCATAGAGGCATTGGTGCCAATACCACATAGACTATCGAATAGTTCAAATATCTACCATTACTATGCGTGCTATAAACGATTTATTTAACTAATTAAGAATACAATATTATTTCAAGAGATAATTTATAAACACTGCTCTCAAATATATTTCAATGGATAAAACGCGATCTTGATTTTATAGGTACAATTGATATGGTAGATTTTAAAAATTACAGTAATTTTTTTTTATATTGGTAAATAACTTTTGAGTAGTATTTCTTCATGACTGAGGGTCTTGACTCCCTTGCAGAATTAATTCGTTAGGGGAGTTTTCTTGGGCAGATACATCGTGGTGGGCGCCCAGATCCTCCACAGAATTGGTAAAGTATAACTAGATGGACTAACCCAAATAAAAGACTTGCTTATTAAACTCTGCAGTAAAACTGATACAATTGAATATAAATACAGCTGTCCCCTATATTGCACTATACTATACCTAGGAACCTGTGAAGGCACGTCGTAAAGCACTAGTTTAATTTATATAATATACTCTATGTTCATATAAATAGAATTTAAAATATGTCGCTCGTCTGTGTGCGGTCTGGTGACGATATCTCGCTTGGAATGTCTGTGTGGAATCTGAAATGAAATAATTTTATTTTAATATCAGCCGCAGTGAGAATAAAAAAGAAGTAACACTATGGTAAAAAAGAGACAGACATACTTCAATGTACTAAAAAACAAAAAAAAACAAAAATCTTAGGTTACAAAATTTTTCGTTCGGCTGTTTGTTACGAGGGATAGTAAAAAAACCGCTCAAATTAATTTTTAAATTAACAAATATATACGATTGACTAAAAAAGTATATATGTACTCATAATATTATATCAATTATCTAGTACCTACCCATGACAAGCGTTTGCTTAGTAGGTACTATGCTATTGCTTGGGTCTATGCCTTGAAGTATTTATTTCTTCGCTAGCGTTGTTACGTTTAAAATTAGCCTATGTTACGGACCGTATACAATTACTTCCGAAAATCACGATCATCCGTCGCTGCGTTACAGTGTGAAAGCGAAACAAACAGATCAAAAACACTTATATTATAATGGTATATTTAATTTGATTCTTCTTCTTATCGATTGAGAGTGGCCAACTCTGGTGTCGAGAGTTTACCAAGCCGCTCTAAGGGCCACATGGCTTAACGACTGTCGTACTAGACAAACAGCCGGGGCTTACAATTTTACGTGTCAAGCGACCCACGGAGGCGTCCAAAATGGAATCCCACTTTTCGGTCACCCATCCAAGGGCTGACCGCGTCGACCTTTGATTTGATCCGAAGAGTGAGTTTATTTATTTATTCTCATAATCAGAACAGAAAAAGCGAATTACACTAATGATACATATTGATATATTAAATTTAATTCTACTAGTAACATAAAGAAGTCTAAACTAAATCATTCTCCAATACAGAAGTAAAATAAAAAGTCAATAAATAAAATAGTTTAGTATCCATTTTTTTTATTAACCTATACTGTTCCACTCCTGCCTTCGACCTGCAGGGCAAGCACGGCACAAGGACTAATAGTCTTTCCACCATTTTTATTGTATGGTGACTGACAGGTGACAGGTGGATAAAATGGTGGAAAGACTATTAGTCCTCGTGCCGTGCTTGCCCTGCAGGTCGAAGGCTTAAAAAAATAACAATACGCAAAAATCATGTTATTATTTGGTACAGTTGGTTAGCACACTTCATCCTTGACTGGCCTGTTAGCTTAGTTGGTATTGGCTCTACCTTCTAATCTAGGGGTTGCAGGTTCGATTCCCGCGTGATACAAGTATTTATGAATTTTAAAATGTCTAATTACTTGTGTTGAGCCTGGTCGGTTGTAGGTATGTATAAGTATTATATCCGTTATCTAGTACGCACGACACAAGCGTTTCCTTAGTGTGGGGCTAGATGGCGCTGTGTGCAATGTCCCGGAATATTTATTTTATTTATTATATTTATTTATACCTATCGTTTCCTGAGTTCGGGCGGCACGTAGGGCGCGCCGCCGTGGCACTGCCACTCCCGCTCGAACTCGTGCTCCAGGATCTCGGCGCCGCGCTTGCGAGTCAGCCCCGTCTCCTCCAGGCTCAGCTCGCACATCTGCATGTCGTCCACGCCTGCGGACATACAAACATTGAAGACTTTTTGTCATAATATAAGGAAGCTTTGTCTTTCTGACAATCTCGGTTCAAAACCCAGCGTAACACCTATGACTTTTTCGTTTTCAAGTTATATAAAAATACTCGCTTAACGACGAAAGTAAGGCATATCGTGAGGAAACCGACACGTATGAGGACCACAAAATCAGATAATATTTGTCATCCGTGGAAGAGCCTGGGCGTCCATCATGATGTCTCTGACCAAGAGAACTCCCCCAAAGAATTGAATCTTTAGGGAGTCACAACCTTCATAGGCATACGACTAAGTAGGAGGATACATACAAAAACTGACAGCGTAACATAGATGTATTTGACTTAATCTACAGAATTTGTTCATTGTGTCTCCGACATCCGGCTCGAAGGATCAAAATGTAATCAAACCGTTCCGAAATATATCCAGTCTCAGGTGGAAAACAGTGTCCGCCTAAACCAACAATCTGCCATGATCAAAAACACAAAGAAAGTAAATATCTCACCAGCTTGCAGCAGCACGGGCGTCTTGTCGGGGTGCAGCTCCATCTGGCGCGCCACGTACTGTCCGTCGAAGTGTGCGTACCACCAGCCGCGCCGCTCGTCACTCACGGCGGGACGCACGAACGGGATGCGGAAGTAGCGGTGGCGGGCGCCCAGGATCTCGCCCTTTTGGACCACGCGCGGACTTTTGGCTGCGAAAAAGTAATATTATAATATTGTATGAATATTTATGTATGAAAACTTTGTGTATGATTACTAGCCATTTTAGGTGCCAGTACGCATTTTTTCGACAGCCAAAATATGGCATCAAACCGTCACACGCTTGCGTAAAAGAAAATGTGTTTTTTTCTCTCGTTCACATTGTAATGAACACAGCAAAGGTTTACCTTGCGTTTTTTACATATAAGTTTTTTGTTACTTACGTAAAAAAGGGATGATATAGATTTTAAGGTTTAATTTCACTTTCCAAGGAGGATCAGCGGAATAATTAATCCGCTAGCACTCTCGATAAAGTTTTGTTGAATGCTCACCTGCGTCCATGATAGACTGCGGCGCGCGCTCCTGCTCGTTGAGGTTGGTGGTCTTGCGCGCGTTCTTTGCCTTCCACGCGTGATACACCTTCAAGCGCCGGTGGAACTCGTGCCGACATGCCTGCGACATGATATAGGTAACTTTACTATTAGCTGATTTAAATTTTTCATATAAATTACAATGATATTGAACTTATTTCCTGAAAAGGTTCTAAAATAATGTCTAATTATTTGTTACCTTGGAATATTAGTTTTACATAAAGCATTGACTCAGTTTTCATTCGCAGATTTGTTAACTACACAATGGGATTTTAGCCTACTACTGCTAGTAAAATTATAAACATATGTTGCACACTTACTTCCTTTTTATTACAACTTACTTTTATTGAATACAAATAAATCACTATTCATAGGAAACAAAAAGAGTCGTGAAATATGTTATGAAAACTACGTTCGTAAAAAATTAACTGTATACAAACCTCAAGCAGTTCAATATCGCAGGACGTGTTTATTGTATCTCTCAGTTCGGAATACTTCCACTTAGAGAGGTCGTATTTCTGCTTGCCTTGCATCGCTTGCTGCATCCTCACGCGCTCCGACCTGTATATACGGATATGACACTTATTTGTATAACAATAAGGGTTGTCTTTGTGAGTAGTAGATGTTAATCACATTTTGCTAGTTCTTTTATATCGTTAATCAGGTTATTTTTAGTTACCACACTTGTTTTGCTTTCCGCTTGGATAGCTTTAGCCCACTGTTTATTTCTAGATTAAATTATATTTTTGTTATGACTATTCTACAAGCATATATTGTTAAGGAATTATTGAATACGTATTAAATAAAAAGATAAATATAATATGTACACACATCATGCGATAATTTACCTAACTACAAAACACATAAATTAAATTGCAGTATACATAAATAGAAACTAAAGTAATACAACTTCATGCTACAAGTCTTTTGGATTAGCACACAATCATTTGTTGCGAAAACAAAACGAAACAAATCGAAACAATATTTTAATTGCATACATTTTTTATGACTTCTCATCAAAAGAGTTTTAAAGGAGAAGAGTCAAAAGAGTTTTCAATCTTTATAGAGTTTTCACTGCAAACATATCCTACAATATATTTTAAACATCGTAGTTAGACACGTCCGTGCAGTACAAATAAAAGAAGGAAAGCTTTAGAGCGTCTTCAACCGAGATTATGTGAGACATAGACCAAGTAATTTATGCTTAACATCAGGCAGGCTGTAGTCAAACGTAAACCTATCCCACGTAAAAAAAAACTTTTTTTACATGGCAGGACTAAAAAGGCGACGAGTTTGAAACCCTTTCTTAAGAAAAACTTTTTAACAATACAGATTTACCTGAAAAAATATTTTAATAATCTAAATTAAAAAAATATGTAACTTGAAAAACAACAAAAATGAGTGTCTCTGCACTGATTGAAGTTTACCACGGTTTATCCACGGTTTAGCTATATTTGAACCATGGGGCTTGATTAAACTTGATCCATGGATTTAATGCATGAATGACGAAAATCATCATCACAAATTTAAGTGCAACGCCCTCGTCTGTGGAGCAGGCATTGTATTTAATTATATTTGTGCCATAGTTTATTTATACTTCAACCGTACTTGATCATGTTCAGTTACGATCCACGCTCGATTAATACTTGATCTATGAGTTAGTTGAGAGTTAGTGCAAGCCAAGTACGAAGGATAGTCCAAGTGTGTGTGGTACCTGTTCAACTTATTCTCTCCATTCATGGACTCCGAGGGAAAACTGTGCGGACATACGATCACGTTAATCAAATACTCACTTTACTGTATTTTGTGGGTTTTTATATCGGAGTTTGTCGGTTCAAAAGCATGATAGATGGGAATACTGGCAACTAAAGCAAAACTCTTATAGGTATGTCAAAAAAGAACATTTTATTGTGATTGACTTGGAAATTTCGTGAAAATGTCAACACCATATTATAGCAATATTTCGAGTTTTGAAAAACAAAAAATGTACATTAAAATTTTAATTATTAGAATCCAAAAGTTGATACTATTCTGTTACTAAAGAGAGTCTTAAAAAAATATTGTTAGTTACCAGGAACCTTGAATTGTATACGTCACAAAGCGGATTTTGATAACTGATCCCTTAACTATACACATTTCTTTAGAAAATACTGTAAACAAATTGTCGTAATGAAGTGCTAAGCTATTTACAAGAAGATATGACGCAGACCCCGTAGTGCATACAAACTTACTTCAATCAAAATATGCTTAAATCGACCGATACAAATACAAGTTGAAAATCCTGTCTGGAAGTATAGAAAAGTTATAAGACAACAATATTCATACTAACAGATTAGAAAATTTACGCCACTAGTATTGACTAAAGAAAATGTAGGCTCGAGGCTTACATTATGATTTGTAAAGGTTCCTTTTCTTTTTTACATTTACTTGCTGTATATGTAAGGTTAAAAGATTATTTATATTTTGATTTATATTTGATATTTTTTGTAGGTTTATTGTATTTGTTATACATACTTAATATAATATCTAGCGACATCTAGTGGCGGAAATTCTAACTAACATTAAAGAAGTAAAGAATGTATTAACAAATAAATTAATATCAGTTGTCATAAACATCATACCTGCGTAGTTGTGGCGGGGAGCCCTCCACGTGTCCGTTAGTTTCCTTCGCGAGTCTCACAGCCATCTCGTGGTCTCTCCTCTCTTGTTCCAACCTGGAATTATAATTAGTTTAAATCAGATACAATCGCATTAGAATACAGTCAAGAGTTGACAATTTACATGAAAATATATTTCGTCTTGTAATACTTCCATCAAAAATTAAATATATTTTCATGTAAATGGAATAAAGTATCAGATATGTAGACATCAAGGTGTACATTTATAAATGTTTGACCTATTTACTCTAAATGTCGGTGTCGATTTGAAGATAATCTTCCGACTCAATACAATTTTCAACACAAAATTAGAACCGATAATATCTTACTTGCCTTAAATAATAACATTCACTATGTTGTAGTATATTTGAAGATTAATTTTTATTTATTTTACGTAACGATTGCTTACCATCAGGCGAATTACGGTCAAGTGCAAAACCATCCTTATTTAAAAAAATCCAGGGATGAAAATATTTTGGTAACGTAGTCTTTCTTGTTACGAATCAGATGGTGTTTCCCACAACATAAGCTGTTATTATGCGAAAAGAATGAAATAATTTTGGCCTCTATTCATGAACATTATTTCTAATCTGGTTCTAGTATTTCCAATATACCTCTCTCTGCTCTCCTTATCAGCCCGGGCGGCCTCCTCCGCCTGCAGCCGCAGCTGGCTGGCCGCGAGCCTGCCCTGCTCCTCCAGGAGGAGGCGCTCCGCCTCCTCCGCTTTGCGACGGGCTTCCATCTCCGCTTTACTGAATAAAAAAAGCATTTCAGCGCTTTTTCTTTACGTTTATTGTACGAACGGCAAAGCTTTGGAACACTTTACCAGAAGCAGTGTGTTCGATACTAAGTGGACTGTATGGGGTTGATTTTGACGTAACAGAATTGAAGCAAAGAGGGCAATCATAAAAAGCGCAGACGCGCAGACGTCCAATCGGCTCTTGCATTTCACAACTACATTATATCATACCACAATAATAATTGTTTTTGTTGGTTTGTTTGTTCAGCTTGACGACACAACGGTGCGACTGATCTTAACTTTTGGTATGATGAAAATATAGAGGATTTGTCCGGAATCCTGAATGTATTCCAGTGTTCTAATCAAAGCACTAACGTCGTTAACTAACACTATCTCAGACACAACATTTCATATGGACTGTTATACAATACATATACATTAAAATACAAAGAGTACTCACAGTCGTCTATTCTCCTCCTCTTGTTGTATCCTCTCCTGTTCTTTCCTCTTGGCTTCCTCCGCGGCGCGCATCTCCGCTTCCATCTTACGCAGTCTTTCTTGCTCCTCTCTGTAACAAAATAAATATACAATTTAATGTAGTGGGACGGGACTATTATAAAAAATTAAAACATTCCTTTACTAAATAAATGTATGTAAAGTTATACCTTCCTAAACTTGTCAAATAATATATATCAGGTAAGTAGTGTTATTTAAATGTAACTTCTGCCTTAGTGCATAAATCAGGTATAATAGTAAATCTATCGTAATTTTTTAGTCAAACATTCTAGTATGTTCCACCCTCTAATCTTGCCTACCATTATAACTAATTAGGGGCAGCGTTCCAAACTGGATTCTGACCGATACTATGAGACGCTATTTTATTATTAACTTTAGTTTATACCTTATTTACTTTAATATGTACGAGTAAGTCTATTTTTTAACTTTTTGATTCTCTTTGTATACGTCTCATCTTATCTGTTTGTTTGCCTGCCTTCTTGTACGTGCGTGACGTCACAGCCCCAACGGAAGACCAGCACTGGTTGCTTCCACACAACCAGCATTATACTGAGTTGGGGCTGTGTTGTGACAGATTTTATGTTTGTTAGTTTATTATGTACTTACTTGTGTTTGTTTCTTTGTTAAATCTGCCACAATAAATGTTTTCTTTCTTTCTTCCGTTATTACGCAGACTCCTGCAATAAGTGGCATAAAGTGCCATGGAACAAACAGAAACAAAGCTGTACCTGTTCTTCTGATCGACCATAGCCCTGTGCAGCGCCGACATCTGCGCCTCCACGTCCCGGGTCAGCTTCGAGCTCAGCTGGTCGAGCTCAGCGCGGGACAACTTGTCGTTACCCTGGAACACACAGGAAAACACAGTTTTTATGTATTTGATGAAACCAGTTGCTTGATTGACAATAAAGAGATTTTGAAAGTCTACTTAATCAACTTAATAACTAATAGCATCGATAACGTGCATTGATAAACAGATAAACATTTTTATTCATAATTTGTTACAATTACATGTCATTACATTTCAATTTGTCTTTATACAAAATAATAAAAGATCAATAAAAATTGATAATAAGTAATTCAATTCAATAATTAAACAATAAATATGTCACATTACAATGGTTTTAATCACAAATAAGTTGGTATAACAGTACATGAGACATTATGTATGTACTTCTTATAACTATTCAGCGGCAACATTGCGTCCGAAATTATTTAAGTAACATTTCTTTTCACTATGAAAAAATTCAGCGATACTGTGTCAAATATTATTCTTGTTTACCTAGTTTATTTTTGTGCAAGTGGAATTAGCCACCATAGCGGAGACTCTCATTCTCTACCTACTATCTACCCTTTACCAAGAAATCTTTTTCTAGGGATGTGATAGATATTTCTAGTGCAAATTGAACTCCTCAAATTGTCTGTGCATTTGCTTTCTCCGACTTCAACTGTGCAATGACAGTTTCCATATTCTTGAGGTTGTTATTGAGTGCGTTGATATTGACTACTTAAATCTTAGAACCAGCATAGAAATAGCCACTTTTATGGAAGTTATTTGGACAAAAGACTCACCTTGATGGTAGCGACAGCATTCTTGATAGAACTCCTCAAATTGTCGATATTCTTCTGTGCATTTGCCTTCTCCGACTTCAACAGTGCTATGACAGTTTCCATATCTTTGAGATTGTTATTGAGTGCGTTGATCTTGAATACTTATATCATAAATCCGGCACAGAAAAAGCCATTTTGAAAGAAGTTATTTGGACAAAAGACTCACCTTGATGGTAGCGACAGCGTTCTTGATAGAACTTCTCAAATTGTCGATATTCTTCTGTGCATTGGCCTTTTCTGACTTCAACTGTGCAATGACAGTTTCCATATCCCTGAGGTTGTTATTGAGTGTGTTGATCTTGGCAATGGCTCGGTATCTGGGGCGGTGGCGGCGACGGACCAGGTACCCGCGGACTGATTTCTGGATCTTGATGAGACACTCGCGGCGGTACAGGATCTTGTTCTTTACTGGAAGTTTAATGTAAATACATAATTATGTTAGGAAACATGTGGTGGGACCAGAATTAATGGAAGAGCTAAACAAAGAATGTATTATAGTTCCCGTACGGCAACTAAAGCCAAACGAAGGTCTATATAAAAGAAGTGTCTTTATGAAGCGATAAGTCAAATACTAATAGATCTAATTATTCCAAGAGTGTAGGGTCGTTCAGGATTCGTACAAATTCGTACAAGTCAAAAATTTGTGCCATAATTCATTAGATTCCGAGCTGAAAGTTAATTCCAAACAGCTTAGTAACACTAGGCAGATAGCACTTGGTATTGTTCCACCGCAATTTAATAAGCTACAATAGAACTGCATCTTTAAGATCAAAATCTTAAAGGTAAGGTAAGGTAAACTTTAAGATTTTGATAGTTTTTTAAGTACTTACATTTAATAATAGAGAGCACAGCGAATATGCTCTTCCTCCACCTGGACTTCACGAGCCAGGACAGCACTGCATCCACTATAGACTTCAAGTTCTCCGGGTCAGACTTCATCATGGTGTCAAACTCGGAGTATTTCCCGGGACGGAAGAACACTCGCGTCACACCGAATTTGTAGTCCTTGTCGGATAGACCGAAGCTGTGGACTATTGCCTGGAATTATAAGGATATTTTGTTTGGAAATACATATTTGTGTAGCGAATTATTTGATTAAATTTAAGCTACCCAATCTACCTATGCTTCATAAAATCTAGCTCGGTGATAGTTCCTGTGGTGTGGGTTCTTTCGACATGGCTGACTGACCCAGAAACGCCCAAAATGGATTGCTATTTTTAGGCCACCCATCTAAAAACTGACTGCGTAGACAGTTGCTTAATATTTGCAAAAAAGACGATAATTTCAGTAATAAAGGCTCTTTTCAATCAGTCAATCAAAAATATTTATTTACCATGAAAACATTAAAAACAATAAAGAACACTAACCCATAATATAAGTTCCAGAACATTCCAGTTGCGTTAGCACGAGAGTACCTCTTACTCCATTCAGACGATATTAGACCTAATCTTCTTTAAATAGAGGCTATTTTAGCAAGACACTGATCTCACAGAACACCCTCGCGCTGAGTTTGTGCAGTTTAGGTGGTAGATGTAGATACACCTTGTACATCTAAAGAGATTAATCTCAAAGAGGCCCTACCAGCTCCCCCTTGGGGACTGGCAGACGACCCTACGATCGGAGATGATTCCAGAACATTCTAGGTGAGTCAGCACTAGAGACCCTTCTACTTACTTTATGTGATATTAGACTTATATCTACTTTAAAATATAGGCTAATTTAGCAAGACACTGACCTCACAGAACACCCTCACGCTGAGTTTGTGCAGTTTGGGCGGTAGATACACCTTGTACATGTCGTGCAGGTCGCTAAAGGGCGCGCGGGAGGGGTAGCTGTGCTCTATCAGCTCTAGCACGGAGATGGTTCCGGAACATTCCAGCTGAGTCAGTACTAGAGACCCTTCTACTTACTTTATGTGATATAAGACTTTATCTACTTTAAAATATAGGCTTTTATACCAAGACACTGACCTCACAGAACACCCTCGCGCTTAGTTTGTGCAGTTTAGGCGGTAGATACACCTTGTACATGTCGTGCAGGTCGCTGAAGGGCGCGCGGGAGGGGTAGCCGTGCTCCATCAGCTCCAGCACGGAGATGGTTCCGGAACATTCCAGCTGAGTCAGTACTAGAGAGCCTTCCACCTCGCGCCCCACCATGCGGGAGTTGGGCTTTATGCAGCGGACGAAGTTTGTTCCCTGGAAATAGGATAAGGTTACATTAGTATCATAAAGATATACTTTTATGAAACTTATTCTCGATTAATAGATCATTAGAGCTAATATTCATAGTGTTTATTGATTAGTCCCTGGTCTGAAACAGATGCTGCATCAGGGAGCTGCGAGACTCGTGGACTGAGAATTCCAGGGACGTGAAGAAAATGACCACTAATTTCGGACCAGAACCTCCAAGGACGCCAAGAAGATGACGATCTTTTTTGCCAGAGAGGGAGTAACCAGCAAGCGTGTGACCAGATGGTAAATGACTAGCACAGACTATAGATACCTTTACAATTCAGAGCGTTGTTGAACGTATCATTCCTGGGAATTGTCTATGTATAAATGTATTTATGAATGTACAAACTCACGTTCTCCTTCAACTTGTCCATGAGCAGCGACAGCTGACTCTGGAACTTGGCCCCCACGGAGATGAAGTTGAGCTTCCCCTTGGCGGTGCTGCTGTCGCTGCTGCGGAACAGGCGCTGCACCAGCTCGCTGCGGGACTCCTGCACCAGGAACTCCAGAGACGCGTGCAGAGCGTCGTTGTTCTTCTCTATAAACTGGTTCTGCAAATAAACGAAGAGTTAACGTTGTGACTTCAGTGTTTCTTTAATTTCTTGTTTTTATTACCTCGGTGGTAGAATCGGAAGGTCTTCAAGAAAATAGGAAATAGACATTCGAGTAAATGCGAAGCATTGACTTCAACGTCCATTAACTAAAACTACTAGGTTACTAGGTTTGCACTTGACCATAGTTTACCCGATGGCAAGCAATAACTATGGTCTAAGATGGATCGTGCTTACCAGATAGGAACCGGTTCACTCTCGCCTTAAAGATCGTTGGATTATAGTTCGTGGGGAACAGGGAGTCAGGTAGGCAGTTCCACAACTCAGAGGTACGTACTATAAACGTAGCCTACCGCTTCGTGCGACACTTTGGGATTTGCACCATATACTGGTGCCGTGCTGCAGTACTCCTGCTTTACCATCAAACGCAGTACAGTCAAACGTAGCAATGTAGGTTAATAATAGTAAGAAACGTAGAGCAAGGGGTTTCATATGTATTTTATAAAATATTAAATAAAATTGAGATTATTTAATATTGGAACCTCATAATAAACTCCAAAAAATAATCTATTCATAAATATGTGTTGTGTACTCACAGTATTATAGCAGACAGCGCCAGCGAAGTGACGCAGTAAGAAACCTTCGTCGTCTCGCAGCGTGCGGTGCGCCTTCAGACGGGACGAGCGCGGGACTTGCAGTCTGGGGAACACCATGAAATTATTAAAATAACTTCTTATCATTTGAGAGTGGCAAAATCTGGTGTTGAGTTAGCCAAATGAAATGGCTTAACGAAAGTAAAAAAAAATGTTGAATTCCACAAACATTTTCAAATGAAAACAAAATAGAATGAAATCTAGTCAAACACGCGACGCATACTAAATCCCTGACACGGCACCCCAAATAGCTCACTAAAAGTTTAAGAAACTCTACATACGAAGATGTAGGCTAAAAGAACCGAAGAAAAATCGCTTGCGATGTTAAAAAGAAACAAACAGACTAAGAACATGTTTTCTTTTGTATAATGGTATCCTCAAAAAAAAACTTTCAGAAGACTTGATAACCTCCTTTTTTTCAAGTCAGTTCTAACAGAAACAGCACAAGACTGGGTCTGTTAGTATATCAAACACTCACTCCGGTTCACCGCACCAACGGGATAAATAAGTAGAAACAAGTAATTTCATCACATCGCATAGTTTACTTATTTAATGTTATTATACGCCAAAAATTCCGTACAGCGAAAAGAAAGCACTACGATTAAATCATAATACACAGACGATCGAGGACTTGTTCAAAACTAAAGTAATATTTGATGCTTAATATCGTTCGTTAATTCTGAAATGGTAATTTCAGATTTAACTTAAATTAAATTAATTTAAGGGTCTTTACTAAATTATCTCATTATTGAGGCAGATAAGAAAATTAAAACTAAACAATGAGTCCATATACGGATGTTGGTATAGGCGCGAGATTTAATTTGATCTTAGTAATAATATTACTTCATTAACTTTTTGTGGTAATAATATTTTATGTCCTATTACATAATCTATAGTTAAATGAGTGAGCAAGAAAGTGAGCGGTTCCAGTGTCTGATTTTCATCCAGACGCACCCTTGTTCGAATCCGGCCCTACACCAATGACTTGTATTTGCAAGTTATGTGTGGATTTACACTCGCTTAACGGTGAAGGAAAACATCGTGAGGAAACCGACATGTTTGTGGACCACAATATCCGAGGACATGTGTCTTCCGTGAAGGACCTGGGCCCCCACCACGATGAGTCTGCCCAAGAGAACTACCCTAACGAATAAATTCTGCGGGGGAGTCACGACCCACAGTCATGAGGAAATTCGACTAAAGAGAGATAGTTAAATTATTTTATTTACCTGTTATTATTAGTACCAAGCTCCTTATGCACCGAGTGAGTGAAATGTCCAAACTCTGGTTTCGGTAGTTTGGACTCCTCATCCAGCAAGTGGAATATACCGTGGTTCTTGCTTTCGATCAAATCTGAAATGCAAATAATGCATGATTATGAAAATTAGCAAATATATTGTATATGTATGAATCTGTTTTAACCATTCTTCCTATTGAACGAGAGTGAGCAACCTCTCAGAGATTTTCAAGCCAAGAGTTTTAAAATTAAAATAATACAGGCTTAGAAACTAATCTGTCTCGCGCATTTTATTTTATTTTGACGGCTGTCATCCCCACAAACTTACGTAAAATTTTATAATGTATGGCAAAGTGGCCACCGTGATTTTAAAATTTTAGCTTGATATATCTGATTAAAACATGAGTAGGAGAAAAAGCGACGGTGGCGTCGCACTAACACACGAAATTACTTGGTTCATTAAACCGTAAACGTGACTTTTAAAATGGATCGCGAAAATCAAGCCATCCTTTCTCAGGAGCAGCTATATTTTGCGAAAAGTATGGTTTTCACCGTTCTTTTTAAAAGTCACGTTTAATGATCGAGTTCTACCTTCTTAACTTTTATCAATGTATATACTGACCGATACAATCCTGGTTGTCCACGAATCTGATCTCCGGTACATTGAGTCCCTCCCTCTTGTACAACTCCTGTTCGTTCTTCAGTATTCGTTCGTTGAAGAACTGCTGCAGCTTCTCGTTGCAGTAGTTGATGCAGAACTGCTCGAAACTGTTCATTTGGAAGTACTCTGCAAGGAGAAATGGTATTATGTAGTAGTACTTATTATATTAGTATTGGTTGATAGTGTAGTGTGTATAAATTTGACTTGTTTGACTATTATATTTAATGAAGTGTTGGAAAATAAGTATTGTTTTCTTTTTATGTAATTGGCTTCGGCCGTTTTGATTATTATGAAATAAATAAGTAAATAAAAAGAAGTAGTTTTCGTTTTGTAAAGAGAACCGATGGGTTTTTAGAAGAAACACGGTGATACAAACTATACTGCTGTCTGTGATGCGTTCGCTTGCACAATATAGAGATTTCTTAAGTAAACATTAAATAATTGTGACCAAACCGTTAGAATCTTAGGAATGGATATTTGTTTGTTTTTTATTTTACTTTCTCAATTTTCGAAATGAGAACGTTAGACAGTAAATATTATCTCTCGTTTACACTCATAAATACGTAAAACTTCCGGTTCTTGTTATTTTCTAGTGACATACAGATAAACACCTCCCAAATAAACCTACAGCAATACCTAAATAAGTATATCATACCAAAGCCAGCGATATCCAGCACTCCGATGTAGTACGCCGAGGCCTGGAAGGGTATGCTGGTGTTGATGCGGTGCACGATGTAGTCAAACAGCTTGCTGTACACCGCCTTGGCGAGCGCGTCGCGGGCGTTACTAGCTTCGTACGTCTTTAGGGGGACCCTAGGAATGTAGGAGACAGGTTTGGTTAACTACTATTTTTGGCTTTGCATACATTAGGAAACAGAATATAATTTTTTCCCATATTTTTCTGTTTTAGAATATCTTGAAATTTAAAATAAAATGATCAAAATAATCCCTGCTTGTTGCTAACTACTCATTAGATCGATATAAAATGTCGATTCATTAAAGAACTCACATGATAGCAGTTTCTTTAATCCCTCCCCTGGAGCTCTGCACGACTCCCAGGATTTGTGCCGCTTCAGAGTTTGGACTGAGCTAACAGCCACCACAGCATATAATATACAATTAGGCATGCGTAAAGATTATACACTCACATGATAGCAGTTCCCTTGATCCCTCCCCTGGAGCTCTGCATGAGCCTCGACACAAGTGACATCCTGAGCTCTCCAGGGTCGACTCCTAACAAGTGTGCCGCAGTAGCCAGCGCCGCCTCCGAGTCGGGGCTGACCCCGCAGCCGCCGCGCGCGCCGCCGTCCTCTTCAAACGTGATGTTGCCGAGATGTAGTACTGCAGCCACTACGCTGAATACTGACTTGATCTCAGCCTCGGTTAGACCTACTCGAGCTAGCGCCTGGAAAAATAGGATTGGATATAAATTTGTACTACGAGATCATCTAAGATGACATTTTGGACCAAAGTAGAGCTTCGTGTCCATTCATATTGTGCTGGGAGTTTGTCAAAACGATTACTGAATAAAGTAAGTGTTCAGGCTTTCCCATACTTTTAATAGACCCAACCAATTTATTATGAAAGGAGGTAATCTCATAGATAGATGTGTGAAAGTGAATTCCAAAAATAACTAAGTCACAAAATTTCTAGCGTTTTTGAAGGGTTTGCTTAATATGAACCTAGATGGCACTATATGAAATGTCCCAGACATTTTTTTCCCGGCTAATAGTTAACTAGTAAAAAAAAAATTATATACCTGGTTTAGCCTTTGGAAATCTTCAACATCATCCAGTATTGGGTCCCGCAGGCCTCCTTTAGCCGTCTGTTGCTTGCTCTTGCGGTTAGCGGGAATTTTCTTTTCAGATTCTGGACTCGTGAAGTATTGCGTGCAGCCATTTTTCAGGTACTGGAATAAGAGTTAAATGATGTTAAGTAACAATTATATAAAAAAAAAAACATTAATTCAGCAGTAATGGTTTGACAAATACCACAAAAATTAACAACGGTTTTATTTTTTAGAATTTTGTATGCAGATTCTCTTCTCCAAAAGCTATATCAATATGACTAACTAGCAGCGCTCAGGAAGAAGTGTATGTATGTATCCATACCAATTTTATCCAATTCGATTCGGCACTCTTTCTACAAATTCTGCTATTTTCGCGAAAAAAGTTTGATAAATATGTATTTCAAGACTTTAAAAAAAGCACTTACCAAATAATCATCAGGTTTGGTGATATTTAGCGCCGTCCTCAACTCTTGCGGTGCTCCGGCGCACAGCAAATAAAACACGTGATAGTTCCTCTCTTCAGCACTCTGCGTGCAAATCCTACTCTTTTCCAGGAGATAGTGCGATATATGTCCACCGACGACTTGATATTTGTTATTGAAGTGAACTTCCATGAATTTGCCGAAACGCGAGCTGTTGTTGTTTCGAGTTGTCTTTGCGTTGCCAAATGCTTCGAGGATAGGGTTGGCTGTGGAAATAATGGTCGAGATAAGTTAGATTTCTATAAAAGAAAATAGTTGTACGTCCTGTAAGTATGATAAATTTGGCCATGAGTCTTTTAAGACATATTCCATGTCCCAGTTTGAGGAGTCCGTATCCAATCTATCTGATTCGTCAGAATACAGGATTTTGCACAAAGCGAGTGCCATCAAGCTTCCGTAACTCTGAAGGAATATCCAAGAATCGATTTTAACATGAGTAAAGCTAAAAAAATTACTGAGCAACTGTTGAATCATTCATCACATCTATCACCCTATCTAAA
This sequence comes from Macaria liturata, assembly GCA_964023185.1. NCBI lineage: Eukaryota > Metazoa > Arthropoda > Insecta > Lepidoptera > Geometridae > Macaria > Macaria liturata. Next base: position 5,098,759 of record OZ026816.1, read on the forward strand.
TACATAAAACTCAAAGGTGACTGACTGACTGACTGGTATAGTGATCTATCAACGCTCAGCCCAAACCACTGGGGTTTGGGCTGAAATTTGGAATAAAGGTAGATGTTATGACGTAGGCATCCGCTAAGAAAGAATCACTTTTAGAGTTGGTATTGTTGATCGAAGCTTTTAGAGGAGTGAAATAGGGGATGCAAATTTTACTTCTTAATGCGAGCGAAGCTGCGATCACCCACTACTTTGTAATAAGATAGTATAAAAACGTTATAAACTGTATTTTGATGCAATTTTCTTATCATACTTTAAAAAAAAAAAAATTATGTTTACTGACCATCCAGAATCTTCTGCTCGACCGGGCCGGCGCCCTTAGCCCACAGGTCGCAGAGATATTTGAGTATGTACTTGGTAGACTCCGTCTTGCCAGCGCCCGACTCGCCCGACACGATGATGGACTGCGATTGCTTTAGAGACTTCATGTCGCGGAAGGATTTGTCAGCTGGAATATGAAATAAATAAATATTCCGGGACATTGCACACATCGCCATCTAGCCCCACACTATGCAAACGTTTGAGTCGTGGGTACTAATACTTTCTTTTGGAAATACATACTTATTATACATACAAACGACCAGGCTCAACACAAGTAATTCTAAATTTTTTAAATGCATAAATACTTGTGTCGCGCGGGAATCCAAGCCCTAGATTAGAAGGCAAAGCCACTACCAACTAAGCTAACAGGCCGGTCAAATAAAATTATATAATGTTAGATTTCAGTACTTTTTAAGTTTTTTTTTCGGTGCTGTTAAGCGAGTGTGGCTCAGTTGAAACTGTTTGAAGTTGTTTGAGTGCCATAAAATCCGAGAACATGTGTTTTCCGTGGAAGGATCTGGGCAACTACCATGATGTAATTGCCTAAGCAAACTTCCCCAATGAGTAAATTCTACGGGGGAGTAACGACCCATAGTTTTGGCGAGGCGAGGAGGAGGTATATATCTAAAACGATTATTTATTGGATCAGAATTTATCCGATGGTATCAGAATTTACCTAATTGTGGTCTAAGATAGAGCGTGCTCCAATAACGAAACGTTTCACTCTCGCTTTGAAGGTTTTAAGATTGTACAGTCTTGTGTATGTAGTGCCAAGATTTTTGGGGGGATTGTGCTGTCTTAGTTATTTTATTAGTGAGTATTTTTTAGTTTTAACTATTATTTTTATCACTTCAAATTTAATTCTTTAAGTAAGACCCAGAGAGTATAATATACTAATCTTTTTCTTAGCGAATGAGAGTGGCCAACTCTGGCGTCGAGAGTTTATCAAGCCGCCCTAAGGGTCTCTGACATGGCTCAACGACTGCCGTTCTAGACAAACTGATATATATATATATATATATATAGGTTAAAATCAGTTGAAATATTCTACCATATTATTTTTTTGGTATCGGAATAGGTACCTATGGCAAACACGTGCGGCGGCAGTTCTCCCAGCGACTTGCCCTGGTACTTCTTGATGGTGGTGGATGAATACATCTCTGGAATGTCTTCGTAGGGGTTCACAGCTAACAGGATGTTTGCTACGTACGTCTGAAAATTAACAAGGGTTCAAATATTACAGATTATTAAAATGCAATTAACTGAATAAATAATAAGTGGGTAGTAATAGTATAATGTATTATACCTGTGTTCCTTTAAGTCAAACTCAATTTATGAAGTTGAACCTAACAAATTTGACAGAATACCGGTTTTTGATAACCAAAGGGATAACCAAAATTGGTAATATCTTTCACATCCATATAAAATAGGCACATTATTAAAAAAGGTTTATATTGCAGCAGAGTTATTATTTTTGTTTTGTTTGAATTTAAAGAAATTTCGTGTCGGTAGTTTGGTTCATTCATTGCTCGTTGAATCCTACAAAGGACTTTTTATTATTTTATGACAGATTTTAAAATGCATGATAACATTTTACTGGCTAATGACAAAAAGTCCACCTATTGTTGTCTCGAGGACAACGGAAGGCTCTAATAGGTAGAAAACAATTAAAACATTTACATGATATATGCACCTACTATAATTTTCACTTTATTCTGTTGTTTATTTGATCGAAACTTATAGCGCCCCGCGGTGTTACCCGCATCTATACGAGATAAAAATAGCCTGTGTGTGTATATTCTGTTTCGTTTATCTACATTATTTTATACAAATCTTTCAGCGGATTAAGTCTAAAATAGGAAGAAACACAAGTACATGCTAACAAACTTAGGCCTTTATAAAATTGGTATGATTTTGTCTGTGGTAATCATTATCATCTACAGATTTTCTTATCCCACTGCTGGGTGTAGGCAATACGCATGAGAAACAGCGGGTTAGAACTAGCAATCAATAAAACCTTAGATATATAGATACTAGATTATATGACCCTGCAGTTCACAACGTCAGCAAACATGTGAAGTATACTTGAGTCAAGGTGACAACAATAATGTATGTATTTTGCTGTAAATGTGACTCACTCACTCACTCGTGTACAGAACTAGAGATTATGATAAACTATGTTGTACAATCTATAAAGATAACTCACGTAAATCTTGCTCTTCTTATATCGGGTTAGAATGTTGTTGAGTAGTGTGGCTTCGTTTAAGAACATCAGTTCACCTGAAATTATGAGAAAAAGGTTAAAACTTCAAGCTAGTTTCCTTACTTGAAAACCGGAATCAACTACCGATTAGTTTTAGCCATTCAGTATTTGGTAGATATTAGAAAACGTATGAGAGTTTGACTTATCTGTCCTAATTTAATGAGAACAGATTCCGGGAAACAATGTATTTTCCAACTTTTGAAGGCTTTGCATCTAATGATGAATTATATCAAATACAAATAACTATGTCAAGGCACAGAATAAGTACGGTCAAGGTTGTATACCATTAGCCATATATAAACTCGTAGCCCTCGTAGGTATAGAGTTGGTGTAAAACAAAACCACCCTTATTACTATGGCCATAGAGTTTATCTTACAGCTATCCTCGACTCCTTTATCCGGGTCTCCAGCGGGGAAGATGTCCTCGAATCTGCAGACTCGCTTCAGATTCTTGTTGGCCATGTGAAACTCATCGATCTTTTCCTACGATTTGGGTTAAAACATTCTTACTGCTATAGCGAGCGATGGAGTTGACTTACAATTATCATCGACTCCTTTAGCCGGGTCTCCAGCGGGGAAGATGTCCTCGAAGCTGCAGACTCGCCTCGGGTACTTGTTGTCCAGGGGGAACACGTCTGCCTCCTCCCCCATGAGTTCGTGCAGGCGAGCCAACACGAACCCCTCGTTGGGGTCTCGCACCCATACCAGCTGCTTGTCGATAGTCATGGTTCACTGCAACAAAGCATACGGGGACGTTATATAGCTATACATAGCATATGCTAGCGATGTTTTGATGTAGTAGGTAGGTAACGAAATTGTTCTGTACCATCGAAATGAAGTTCATATAGGTATGACCATACCAGGACAATTTGTGTGACTGCAGGGTTTCTTAACTCTCTGCGAAGTGTCTTTGATAGAATCGTTAGAGTATGGGGTTGGCAGTCATCAATATTGCACAAATGGCCTCTATATAGCAGAAATAGGTCACGAAACAATTAAAGTGACTTAGCAGAGACTGTGGACTCGTTACCTAGAAAGATAATTACTTTTTCATCCCACCATCTCGGAAAGAGTATTTTTGCTCTTCAATATCTGAGTGCAAAAGCCGTTTTTATTCTCTAGAGGATAAAGTAAATTGAATTTAGAACATAGTGTGTTACAAGTTTTTGAATTAAAAAAATCATTAAACCTATTTACTGCTACCTCTATGGTGCCGGCCGAATATATCATACAACTTTTTTTAAATTTGTTAAAAGCTCAGACTCGTAACCTTCTTGGTGTTCCTTTTTTCAATTTGTTTTGTACGCGGTACTTTACGCGGCATATTTTCACGTCATTGTTAAACCTTATATTAAAAACAAGAAACTTGAAAACCAGTGAAAAAACTAAAATGAGTGATTCTAGCGACGAGGAAGTTTGTTTGACGCCAACAGAATTGACTGAAACTGTTAATAATGAGCTTTCTCCCTCAACAATCACGCGTTTTGCATTTAGTCATTTCCTCCCTGAGGTGGAATGAAAAGTTACGTGTTGCACTCGAGTGCAAAGATTTTTCACCTCGTGCTCTTTTGATTCCCTCGCTAACGCTCAGGATTCTAATTTTGAAACCTTCGCTTGCTCGGTCATCAAAATTGAGCACGCGGTTAATAAGCAACTTTGCACTCTTGTATAACAAATAACTATTAACTCACTTTCTGTTCATTGCAGCGTTACCATGAAATAATGTCTCATCGAATTTTCGACGGTAAGCTAACCCTAAAGTAAGTATCACTGTCCAGCTGCGGTATACAAGCGAGGTGTCGGCCACTAATAACTAGAACCGCAAACAAACTAGATTAGCATAGCGCCCGCATCGTCACACGTATTACTATTCGTCTACTTCCTTTATATTATGCATAGTTATGAATAATACATAGCCATGAGAATAAACGCATTTGCATATTATGAAGAGCATGCTACCAAACGCTTCCTACTTAGTATTCATATAACAGCAACCATCCTGAAGCGATTAAAAAATAATAAACACAACGTGCCTTACATACAAAAAAAACACAAACACGGAAGTAAACAAGTAGATCGGAACAAGACCGCTACTTGTTAACACAGATATCACAATACGCATGGCAGAAATTAAAACCGTAATGAAATAATCATAACAGTTTAGTAGAGTATGCAATTAACTCGCTTTCGTGGCAAGCAGGCATACTGTAACACTTTCATACGAGATTACGTAATAGAGTAAAAACATGTAACAATGGTAATGTCCGCTCGAGCACCGTTCCGCTCCGCGAGAAGCAGGAAACAAAAAAACAACATGTAGAGATGAATAACTACAAGCGCATACATAACAAACTTGTCAACATTTGAATTTCAAAAAGATTACAGCATCGTATAAAGTCGCACGACGGCTTTTTAAAATGGCTTAAGTTACGAATGATGAAAATGCAAATGCGAAGTTATTTATAATCACCACACGTAAATCTTCTTCTATTCTAGCATTATTTAATGACCAAATAAAAGTCAACCACAAAGACACGAAATCATTTGTCTCGAGATAATTTATCAAAAAGAATCAACTAAGTAACACAATATATGTAGTTGGTGAAAGTATATCAGTTATGGAAGATTGCGCAAGAGATAAATTGCCCGGCAAACTATTGTCACGTACCGTGAAGTAGTTTGAATGAGAAAACCACAAAAACTAGTCTGTTTACGCAAAACTGGTCTTTAATTGTGGTAGGATTTGTAAATGTTTATTGCACAACGGTGATTTACCACTCCATGGCAGCTAGAGTAAAATAAAAACTAAACGTTTCAATCACAAAAAGTATACGCAGATTGTAAATAACGGGGCACCGAGAAAAAAGGAAAACAGGATGAGAGAATCAACTGTATAAAAATATTCAAATAATACAAAGCATATTCAATAAGTTTCGTTTGAAATGAAAACCACAAACAACAAACCTGAAACTGGCACAGCGACATTATCCAAAACGCACAAAAGGAAAGCGCAAAACGTATGAACGAACAGAGAAGAGTAGCGTAAATAAATGGATGCAAATTATTCAGCCCAGCGAGAAGTAACAGCCAAGAGACAACACGAAAGCGCGCCTAAATTACCTCCAGCACAAACCAAACCAAATAGAACAAAGCAAAATAAAATATACCTTGCGGAATCTGTTGAAACACTCTACCATCGCAGCCAAGCGAAACTGCAGCGAATAAGCTTTAAAACTTAATGATAAGACCAAATTATGCACATAAACCAACAAACAGGACACAATTTTACGTGTACTCGTATCACTTAACTATATGTACATCTAACTAACAAACTTCAATGCTAAAGCGTATCTTCAACAATAGAATGAACCAGACTGGACACACGAATAATTGATAATTCGGTACGTGTGATATCAGCCAGTTATTGATAAATTCAAATCTTTAATCTCCCAAGGCATTGAACTCATTGTCGTCTGTTCTTTAATCTTCACTTCTCATGACTTTATTAACACCAAGGTTAAGAGCGCATTATAATTTGCCAGCAGCGATACGATCGAGCGAACCTACGGACTTGAAACAATAGCTGGTAATTAAATTGCGTTGCAGTATCATTCTTTACATTCTCCGCCATTGTTTAGATGTGGATTTTCAGTACCTAGTGCATTTTAAAGGTTATTTTTAGTCGCTCTAAAATTCAATAAAAACTCAACAACAACTTCAAGAATACCCATGCCAGTCTGGACTCCTTAGTCGCATTAAAAACAGATAACAAATACAAACCATAAACTTTTCACTGAATTTGATACTCTTCCGTAAAATCACAACACATTTGACCACAATTATACTCGCCACAATCGAGTGTCTAAAAACTATTAACTTAACTGGATTAACTGGCCGACAATTAAATCTTTTTCGATCAAAACAGTATCGATGCCGCATCGACGATTGCCGAAGCTTCTACGTCGCGGAATATTAATCTTATCGAAACTAGATATTTAATCACAGTAATAGTTTATCGTGAATTTATCGATGCAGACAAAAGTAGGTACATTTATTTATTATATCTGATGCATTTCAATTTGGTGCTGATGTTTAACTCTACCAAGAAATGAACTTAGTTACAATAATATAAGATCACAAACAAGCGGTTTCTTTACAAATTATCTTACACTTAACGAACACTTGCTTGAAACAATGCATTCTCTTCAGTCACGGGCTTAATTTAATCGCCAGTTTCTACTGGACAGTCACTTCTTGGAACATTTATTAATTAATTTAATTTTATCAACATCTGCGCATGATTTCTCACCGCTGTTAATTAATCTCGTTAAATCTTGTTACAATCTCGAGTCCATTATTTTCGAATGTAAGTTAGTAAGACTGTTTATTCCTTTCCATATTGTTAACCATAAAGCTATGAGAACAGTTACAAATTGAAACAATACACATATGCATGTAGATAGATACAAAACAATTCAGAGACTGAGAACATAGTTCACGTCCATTATTAATTTAACAATGACCCGAATGCATTGCGTAGTTGCAAACTGTGCATTATCAAATGTTGCGTGAGACTTGAAACAGGTTAACGTGATTCGTTATATCGATTGTGGGGGCCTTGGGTTATGTTGCTGATTTTGCATTATTATCTCATAAGTTGTTTCCAACGCATATTAGGCCTTGATTGGGATTTCTAAAATGTATTTAGGACTCTTGATGGTTTGGTTTACCTAATATTTCATCTAAGTCACATAACCTAAAAATTGGTAATATTAAAATCAAGTCAATTTAAGCGTGTGCAAGTTTTCTAAAAGAAATATACTTGCTGACTGTACCCAGGCCACTCAATTGTGATAAATCCCTGCGAGATTTGCATGACCACAAAAAGATACCATTAGTCATTTGGATGATGCTTGTGGTCAGCCATTAGCCTGCCACAAAAATTGATTCACTTTTTATTTTTCTGAACTAAGCATTTTATTTCCCAAAGTAGGTTTTTCCTGTCTTCCGTTTTATAGTTACAACGTTGCCGCATTGTCTCATTAACTTTAGAGCTTGTACTATAAGAAGGTCGGCCAGGTATTGGGGTCAGGTCGAAGCACCGACCCAAGGTAAGCTAATACCATGGTCTTTCTACAACATCAACATGGCAACATCAATCATGCCAATGACCCTAACATCTTTAGATCGCAACGGACAATGGTGTTATGGCCACACAGACCAGACCTTTACAGACACCTTGCTGAAGAAATCACGACCTTAAAGCTTTTGTATCTTGCCATGTAATTGTTCCACGATGTGAAAGCAGAGGTTTAGTGTCTGTGGCTTCTCAGCATTTGTGCTGACCTCGCCACATTCGTTTGTGCCATTTTCGGGAAATTGACCGCACCTACCTACTTTCTATGTTACTTGTACTCTCGAAGCTCACGCGGAAAAGCTTGTGTTCCGGTAGTTACGTCGACTAACTATGATGCAGAAATGGTCACTGTTGAAGTTCCACGTAACTGAAAGCACAATTTACTGTCGCTTTCTATTTATGCAGTACATGAAATTGGATTTTAAATATAAAAGTTACTTTATTTTTCTTATTATGAACTCAAAATATCTATAATTTAAATCAGTTTTGATTTTGCTAGGGATAAGTTGAGTTGATTTTGGTGGGAGTTTTTCTTATAGTTAGTAGACCATTAATCCAGATACGATTTCCGGTACTTCGTATTATAATTTGACCTAAATGCAGAATTGATGATAGCATTTATTGATTGGATTAGACGAGCGCCTGTCACGCAAGTTTTAGGTATAAACTGAATAAACCTCGTAGAATAATTTGTACATACAGAATACGGAAATAATATCGTGCAGTCACTTACACTAAAAGATCTGATGTTCATGTAATGGATCATAATACAAGTCATATTATCAGACATAGGTACTAATTTCTTGTACAATAAAGTCTAGGAAGTAGTAGTCTTACTTTCTAAAAATAAGTTGGATGACTAAGAGATATTAATTACAAAAGAAATATAAATAAGGACAATTAACACGTTCAATGACATTTATAAGCCTACCAAGTCATTTTAATTGATGTCATTAAAGAATTTCCATGGCATAAGGCCGCATTACCTTGTAAGTAGACAGACACAGATGTTCCTTGTGCAAATAAAGTGTGTATTATACTATCCATGTAATCTATAGTAAAACAAACATCAAGTCTCGAACGATCGTTTCGCTACCATATTTCCAATTTGTAATACATAATAAGCAAGCAGGGTTAAGGATGATTAAAAGAACTGTTAGGTACATGGTGGTTGATATTAAATTAGAACATTTTGTAATCCCGTAAAACCATTCAGTCATAAATACACGTAAAATAGATTTTATTGTGACTTTTTAAAATGTATGTCTAAATCTAAACTTAAGGAAGAGCCTAAACTCCACAATACAGGTACATTATACATCCTAGCGTGGAGTGTAGCGCACAAATTGTATTTGAAACTAAGTTTTTGCTAAACAAAGTTATCTTTATCTTTAATCGTTCATTTGGGTGGTAATTTACATTCAGTATTTTGTTATTCATGGAGTACATCGCTTGTAATATTTGATTCGTCTTCAAGAGTAAGTTTTTAAACGTTGTTTGTAATGGTTGACTTGATTTGTTTGCCGCAATGAGTCAGTCAGAGGTTCTCAGTGCAGAACCAAATTGTTATTTCATTACTAACCTCCGGGGTCATGTGTGTGCGAACATTCGTCACAATAATTGGTGTCTGGGTCACCACTTCAAAAACTTTTAGTATACGAATATTTCGGCAGCATATTTTACACTTGATAGAACTTATAGAAGCTTCTACCAAAATTCTAAATTCATTGATTGGTCTAAGCAACTTGACGAAGTAAAGGACAAATTAAACATTTTATATATGAATACAGTATATGGATATTCCAATTCGAAACGTAAGCAAATTCGATTCAAGTGATAAAAGCAACACAATCAGCCAAAACTTTATCTTATCTCGCAGCCAAGGTAACTCACACAATGAAAATTCTATAACACACTAGTCCGAGTATTACTCATAGTTCGAGACAAAAGGCAATTTTATGAAGCAATCATATTGTTACAACTCAATCCGAAGTAACTAACAGACGATCAGCAAATAGATTTAATAGCGCGTGTTAGTCAAGTTTTTCCATTTGGTAGGAAATAAAATAGTTCATATCATTTAGAAGGCAATGTACGTATGGATTGTAAACAGCCTGATTCTGCCTGAACGAGTTATAGTGTAGGTGGCGGTATAATTGAACACCTGTTTTCAAAGTACACAGCCTGCTTCACTACAGTACCGGTTCTCTCCTACACATTAAATCAGTTATCTACAAATTACATCTATGTTATATACCATAATGATGATAAAGATACATATATTATAAGGAAATTCCGAGTAGGAGTCGTGACGAGAAATCGACAATAGCAAGCTCATATCAAAACGTGACTGGAAATGCTATTACCTAGACGGGGGCTAGTCAGGCTTCGTGACAAAAACTTAGCAATGCTAGCACCATAAATGTACTAGATGTTAAATAACATGGGCGCAGAAATATAAGCAGCCACGCAACTCTAACAATTTTTTGTCAAAATCTTAAAAAAGACGGCAATAAACACGAGACCCAAAAGCGGCAACGCAACCATAACTATGTAAATCGCGTTATGAAACGTTTAACTATTCTTAGCACGCGACTGGTTCCATCATTCTACGTAATGAATTATGAGTTTAGAAAAAAGTGCGTGAGTAAGTACGTGCACATTAGTCATCATAACCCCAATGCCAAGGTTGACCCATAACGCCTTCAGCTGCGTCGCACCAAACTGGTTTCGGACACAAAGTCGGTCATACTCGAATCGTGTCTTCCGAACCGGTAAATGTAACGCTAGCGTAATGCTGATGGTAGGCTGACTGCAATTGCTAAGAAGCGGTTTTCGGACACCGTATAATAATATCAGATAACGGAACGTTAATGCAGATCAATTTAAGCCAAACATCGGCGGGCCATCGCACCCAGAACGGCAGTTTTTATGCTAATTCAGTGCTTGTTGCAAGACTTGCTAAATCTAACTTTGGGGTGAGTATTAATGGCTACCATTGAAGGCAATTTAAATACAAACTACCGCAACATGAGCCCCAATTTATGATTCACAGAAAGCGATATCATTGGTTGGGATATAATAGCAGCAATCAAATTTAACATGACACTAAGCATTTAGCATACAATAACAAGGATGACTGAACGCTAAATCGTACAACTCATCTAATACACACACTTTCACCTTTCATGATGAGATTACTCAAATAGAAAAATGCGGAATAATGCGATATGAGAGCGGGGAACATAATTACAAGAGATGATGTGAACGATACAAGATAAACTAAACTGATACATAAAATCCTCGCTAATGCAGATCCATGATATGGAACGGCTTAATGTTTCCGCATACTTTGTTACGAAATACGTAGTGATAGAAAAGAAGAGAAGAATCTATACTAATATTATAAAACTGAAGAGTTTGTTTGTTTGTTTGAACGCGCTAATCTCAGGAACTACTAATGTGAATTGAAAAAATATTTTTGTGTTGGATAGACCATTTCTCGAGGAAGGCTTTAGGCTATACATATAACATCACGCTGCAACTAATAGGAGCGAAAAACCAATGGAAAATGTGAAATAAACGGGGGAAAATATTCATCTTTGAGGGCTTCCGTTGCGTGTGCTGCGAAAACGGTTCAAGATATCAAAAAAATATGTATGAAAGAATTATTCCTCTTGAAATGATCTAACAAAATGTTTGCGACAGTATATGTCTATCTTTTAAGATTAACTCACTAGAACCGTTTTTATGGTAATAACTATTCCATGCGGACGATGTCGCTGGCACAGCTAGTCAAACATAAAGGCGACAAAGCCGGTGATATTGTTAAAATTGAGCACATTAAAACTGCAACAATATTAGTGCAATGTAGATTTTCAGTATGAGAGTCGTAACAACAAATAAGTACCTACAATGAACGCAAAACATGCTCTGGTGTCGCTAGGAAATACAATAGCCATTACTTACGTATGTGAGTACTTATACAAAACCAATAATCATAGATAACATTTCAGATTTCTTGCTCTCTAGTTCCCCACATTTTCCATATTTAATGTTAAGTCCAGTTTAATATTGCATATGAATTTCCTATCAACAAACAAGCCTATATGTATTGCTCTTTTATTGTCAATCCCGACTCATGCTCATCGCGAGAAAAATCTTACAGGTAGAGAAACTGCCACAGTTAAACATGCCAGATCTTTCAATGCATGTCGATTGCCAATTTAAATCACTAATAAGGCAATGATTGGGGTCAATCTGAATCAATATGGTGCAGGTTAACGAATAAATCGCCACCGGCGTACGCGCAGGGCCATATCAATTGGCTCCCCTGCTGAAACTCTGACGCACGGATATGTGATGCTAGTGGGAAAACTCTACTGCGCAGTTTTTATATTGCTGTCATGCAAATTATAAAATGCAGCCTAGCTTTGCAACATCATAATACAACTCAGTTGAATAGTCGGAAATATTGTTGCAGTTTTGCAACGGTTGTGGATTGCGATGATTCAAAGGTCAATGATAATAGTTTTATTTTCCTCGGACCAATAACTTTTTTGACAACTATTTAGAACACCAAATAAAATCTAACAAGAAATGACTGCAGTATGCAGATATCGTGACCAAGTTTTTAGTTCAGCCACCAGAGAAGCGTTCCGGCAGTCTGTGGATCTAGAACAGCTCTGCAGGCCATGACGCAACACGAAACGAATTACCTCCAGCACGCCAAATCACAACTCTTGACACGCTACAGCTACTTTAAGAATAGGGAAGCGAATCGCGTTGTCGAGAAACCAGTCAAAATAATGACACCGGTCTGTTCCTGTTAGCACCAAACTACATAAACAATAAATTAAATGACTACGACTTCAACAGTAAATCTCTATGAATACCACAAATAATAATTGATCTTTGATGATGTTACTAACGTTCAGAACTAATAAATTTCCGAGTATTATGAGGACCATTAGTTGTAATTTCGCAATTAGTTGCGATGCAACGGCACCGCACATGTACCCTGGCAGAGCTGGTAAGAAGGCGGACGTCATCCCGTTAGTGCCAGATAATCTCTTCGAACCGACGACGTAACGGGACCGGAGGCTCTGCCCAGAGCCGGTGGACACTCGAGCTACTGTAGCGTAACGCTCTGAAGCCTTGCAACAACGATCGATATCATATAACGTGGGAAGTGGAGAATATTCTTTCACAATAATATGAATTTCTGAACAAAATTGTTTAACACTTTCCAAAGCATAAGGTCACCGGCAGCTTCAGCTCGCAACTTATTGACTAATGTTGCTAAATCATCGCAAAGAAGCCTGAGATACAGATAGAGAGTTAACGCTTTCACTGTGTTGTGTTATATCAGCCTATTGATCAAAAACCGTAATTCATGTAATGAGATGAGAGGGAAAGTATCGTTTAGCATTTCCAACTTAGCATACGCAAATGAATCTGGCAATACTGTTGTAGGTTATGATTTCACCGTTATTTAATGAGTCGCTCGGTATATAAATATATCGTGCACACGCGAGCAGATAAAATAATTTGCCATTTCTCTATTTTCACTATATACTAAACAACATACTGGTTATCGTGCTTAAATTTTGCTCGTATAGTGTCGAGTAGTTTACTTTAAAAATCATCAATACAGCGGATGTTAACAAGATAGATAGATAGATAGATTAACGCTTTATTGGACACACAAATAAAATAGAACACAACACAAACAAGAGAAAATTTAAATCTTATGCCACAAATGGCGGCCTTATCGCTAAAAGCGAACTCTTCCAGGCAACCGTAGGATGGAGAGGAAATCAAAAGGAATAATAGACGGTTAAAACTAACAAGGGTTAGGGTCACAAATTTATTTCACACGATAATGACCCCTAACAAAAAGGGGCATTATCAAATTATACGTGACCTGGCGCAAGGTTAACAATACAATAAACACACAATTATTTGGATTTTATATAATCGTATTAATATACACTATTAAAAGAAAGTGTATGTATTAACATGTTATTCGACTACATGATTAAGATTTATTACGGAGAAATTGAAACACAAATCCTCGCGTATTACAGGTTTTACGATCTTATCACTAAAAGCTATCATGGCTTAGTTAAGATAGTGATACGTTGGGATTCTTGGGATCGGGCGCTGAAATTTATCTAGTGCTAGAGTTAAAAGCTAGAGAAGCCGCGCAGAACCCGAAGGAGTGGCGTCTCTTGTATCGTCTCTTGTACGGTCGAGTGTGGATCCCAGAGATTCAGCAGTTAAAAAAATGGAGGTTATCAATTTTTTTAGTTAGAGTTTAAAACACCTAAGCAGTATAGCTTTTGAAATAAAGCAGGCTTTGCTAGGGGTCGGATATCCGCGTTTCCTGGAGCAGCGACGCGTGTCCGCGCCATCCGTTTGGGGCTCCCGTGCCGGCCCGGCGCACTGTGCCGACCGTGACGGAGCCTGTCTATACAATGAACCGAACACCTGCATTAATCATGGTGACGTCATGTCACATTAACGTGAAATAATAAGAATGGAATTTATTAAGTAATGTACTATAACTATATGATTTATGATTATTCTTTGTCTGTAAAGTGCAAGAATTGTTTTTTTAAGTTATGACAATTGTATTTTATGTAGTTTCTAACTATGCATCTGATCAATAGTACGCCTGACTGGCCAAGATTATATAATTGATCGTTAACGGGTTTCAAGTAAGTACCTATAAGTAGTATCACGTCGTAGACAATAATTTATTTTTTTAAATACACCAACTAGGAGCCTAAAGTCGAAATTTTCATATGCACTATTTTTGATTTAATCGATAAATGAGCCTACAGATGTAACAAAATAAATTATTATATTATAAAAATGTTAATTTACTACACATTTATCAGAGCATCAGTAATCATTGGCACCGCGATTGATAAGCAAGTCAAGAAAATAAAAAGTTGACAAAGATCGATCTACCAAAATCAAATTATAGTCTAGTATAAAGAGATACACTCACTGTAATGCAAACTTAACCACCGACTACATCTAAGAACATATTTGCGTTTAGTATGAAAACTGATTGCAGATAGATGAACAGACATGATTCGAAGACATGATGGGGCAAATGTAGGCCGTTCAACTAGAGCCTTAGAAACCTCCGTAGTAGAGAATGTTAGATCGATATGCCGTAATGACGCATATTTCTAAAGGGAGCTACACAGGGGAGTGGGATCGAACCTGTGACATTTAGTAAAGGTGAAGGCAAAAGGAAGGAAATGCGAGATTGGATTTTCGTACGCCAGTCACGGAGGAAAACAGTTTTAGCGTTATTGTATGGACGTGTCATCGGCCGCAATCATGACATCACAGCAGGCTTCATAGGTGTATGACACGTCAGAAACACAACACACTCTTATATGGCTTGAACGTTTGTACAGCTGTCGGTGTAGCATGGAATATATGTTCTTCTTCATCCGAAGCCTTATTAGAGCAAAGTTTACGATTTTTTAACACGACATTACGTTATTTAAACGAGTAATGTACTAATTTGTATAATGACCTTCATGTAGTTTTCTGGTTTTTGGAGAATGTCAAATTATTGAGAATCTTGTTAGTAGGCAAACTTAGCGGGCACTGGACTAACGGAATTTGAATAGTCAAGGACGACAGTATTGATTACGACTTTAATTTATTAAACCGTGTCGGCTACGCACTATAGATTAGCTACTTAGAATAGATCTTTCTAGAATCTGTTGCAAGTATGGAACATTTGCACTTGACGCGTTGCAACATGGCAGGAGATAAACGTTATTGATACAACCATACTTTTAGTCATGATTGTAGGATTTATCAAAATTACAGCATAAATAAGAATGATGCAGGTGAAATTATCGCAAGGTAATATAATTTATTACTGGGATTAACAGTCATTGATAAAAATAATGCTGTAAAATATTGTAGATCATTAGGCATTTCCTTAGAAATTATGTTAGTTATATTTCATTCATTCATTACTTTTATTAATGAACTCAATAGTTACTAGAAAATAAATCATATTTTAACATAAACATTTTTTAACTTAAATTATGAGTGTTTTTCAATAAAGAAGCCTTTCACACACAGCAGCTATAATGTAAAGATGTACATTATAGATCTTTCCATAGAAATCGTCAGGAGACCACACACGACAGCTATAATGTAGGTATATTTTTACATCTAAGAATTTCTATGGAAAGATGTAATGACATGTATTGTGCTATAATGTACATCTTTACATTATAGCTGCTGTGTGTGAAGGGCTTAAGTCTTCCGGAATTAAAATGCCTGCAATTCTACAATAAATTTAGAAAATTTGTGGCAAAAGAAGAAATTAACAAGAGACAGACCGGCTATCTTGATATTTGGTATTTAACATAATGATGAGATGTTCTTTACAACATAAATGTTTGTATAAAAGACCTAACTACTTACCCTATATATGAAACATACACCGTCTTATTGTAGGTTACATGCACATTCTTAACTAGTGCAGCTACCTAGTGCATGTAAGGACATTCGTACGCCTTATCTTATCTTCAGGGTTGTTACGCGCATACTTCCATTAAAAAGTACGAGCCACACCTTGTGAATGCGGACAATAAAAAACAGTCGTTAGTATAAAATAATACAAAATATTTATTAAATAACAATGACCTAAGAATAAAGGGTACACGGGCTAGATCTGGCGCCTGTTGCCGAATGAGATGCCACTCTGCTGGCCCGCGTTGGTGCCGTACTGCAGTGAGATGACGTTCTGGCCCGCTTTCAGCTGTTCTTCAGTGAACTCGCGCACGTTCTTGTCGGCTTCCTTGGGTCCGATGGAGGGCTTGCCGAAGTTGCCGGCCTTCCTTCCGAGGGACTGCAGGCACGTGACGACGGAGTACAGATTCTGCTTCTCCCAGAGGTCGATGGTCTGGAAGGTCTCCTGAGGAGGCACGCCCAGTTTCTTGGCGGCTTCGAGGAAGGTGTTGATGTTCTCCATGCACTTGAAGGCCATGGTGGACTGGTTGACCTTCTTGACGGAACCCTCCTGGATGGAGTTGACCAGCTTGCAGAGCAGGGTGCCGTCCTTGAGCACCTCGTACAGGTTCTCGGCGCTGCCGTCGGTGTTGGCGGGCTCGCCCGTCAGCACGCGGATCCACTCGAGGGTCTCGCGCGCGATGTCATCGTTGTACTTGCTGTTGATGCGGGCCTGCGCCTCGGCGTTGATGCCGGCCTTCCCTGCGCGGTAATCTGCCATGTTGTGTGTTGACAAGAGTACGGACACGTAGCCACTGACTCCTTGCGATAAGCGTCCTTACGATATCGACTCGACGATACGCCGTGATAGCGATAATCGCTCGTTCGCAGAACGAATATTGGGAGTTTTATCGCATCGGCATTATTATCTTGCAGTATAACTTAATATACATACCTACTAACTATAATGACTTCCAGTGATATTGCAGGCGGCAATATTAATTTTAATATTATATTTCTTAAGACACACTTATCGCGTATTTATGACCACTTAACTGGAAACATTTTATATACTTCACAGAGATAAGAATGGAAATCTGATAAACTATAGAAATTATTATCATAAATGTCTATGTATGATAATAAATAATTGTTGGAGGTAAGTATGATATCAGATAAACTAGCACAATACTTATGTGAGTCTATGATAACTTTATATCATATGAATTCTATGATGCTTTTCCTGTGGTACTATTTAGACAACTTTATTAAATGCTATAAAATAATAAGTAACAACCAAAAACTTCTGGAACAACCTTCTATCAGATTGTGTTATCATCTGATAAAAATTTGGTAACATCAGATTATTTAATTAGATACCTAAACATTTAGATAGGTGTAGGGTTAGGTTATTAATGTTAAAATAGTAACTAATACATAGTTACTATTCGTCTAGATTCTAATTCTATATACCTAGCATATGAAATGGTGGGATGAAGATGACTTTAAACTAAACCCAAGGACCACAATTTCTAATAATAGACAGGAACAATCATTTTTCATCAAATCAGGTTTTATCCAGCCTGCTAAACTTGATAAAATATCAAAATATGACCATGCTGTGCATCAATATTTGGGTAATTTTATAAATTTGAACCTAGAAGAAAATACAAATAGCATATTAATAACTAGAATTTGTATTCTTTACGATCCAATTAATTAATTAAATCTTCAAAAATATTTCACAGTTGAGAAATGTGTACGTAAATATTTTTAACCAACTTCAAAATGGGGTGTTCACAATTGGACTGTATATTTTTTGTTTTGAGAAATGAAGGGGTTACAGAGTGATAAATAATATTTCATTGATTATGCATATATGGGAGATGGACTAGACCAGATCACAGTTCATCAAATGGCTTCCAAAGAAGAGGCTATCAAAGGAACTCTCTGTGCAAAATAGGAGTCAAGATTCAGTACAAATAGGTTGAGGCCTAAACCTAGAAGGGGATCAACAAAGGTTGAAGATAATAATAACTAATATTGGTAATAAGGTTTCATTAGCAAACTTTACTTATTTTCATTATTAGCGTTTTTTTTTTCAAATAAGACTAAAATCTAAGCACCAACTTATTAAGCATGTTAAGACAGCTAAGTGCCTGTGGCTAGGTGGTGAAAGCAACTGCTTTACATTCTGCTACACCCTGATTCAAATTACTTGTTTTGAAAGTTATTTGTGGATTAGAATTTGTTTTACAATAAAGGTAATCATTGTGTAGAACACATGTTTGAGGACCACAAAATCCAAGTAGTTTGATCCATGAATCCATGAGTTTTCTGTGGAAGGATCTGGGTACCCACCGTGTATTTGCCCAGATGAACTTGCCCCAATGAATTAATTCTGAGGGGGAGTTATAACCCCCAGTAATGAGGAATATGACTTGAAAAGAAGAGAGAAGACAGCTAAACAAATGAATGACCCAGCTTCAGTTTCAAGTTATTTCCAAAGTAAGCCTCAGAACAAGCAGATATACAGTTTTTTACCCATTTTATTGTCTGACTAAACAATGGTCTGAGCGGTGGGTTGTTACAAACAAAAGAATAAGATTACAATCTGTAATTGATAATATCAGTGATCAGACACACACTTCTGGTAAAACAGAACTTTTATTGAGAACTTACCTGTTTACTTGAGTGATTTAAGAGTTTCTGAAGTTATTTTGTTTTGTACTAAGTGCCTAATTACCTACATAAAAAATACAAACGAAACTTATTGACTTAAAAACATTCAATATGTACTTATTCATCTATACTAATATTATAAAGCTGAAGAGTTTGTTTGTTTGTATGTTTGTTTGTTTGTTGAACATGCTAATCTCAGGAACTACTGGTCCAAATTGAAAATTTCTTTTTGTGTTGAAGAGACCATTTAACGAGGAAGGCTTTAGGCTATATAACATCACACTGTAACTAATAGGAGCGAAGAAACAACGGAAAATGTGGAAAAAACGGGAAAAAATGTTCATCTTTGAGGGTTTTCTGTTATGTGCGCTGCGAAAATGGTTCAGAAAGTCGTGGGTAACAGCTATAATTTATAAAGCTGAAGAGGTTGTTTGTAAAAATAAATATGATACCCAAAATAACTATTCCACACGGACGAAGTCGCGAGCACAGCTAGTTTTAAATAAATATGATTCATCAACCAATTATAGGATAGGTGCATCCAAATTTAAAACACGTGGAAACTTATTTCCTTACAATATAATATTATAATGGGTAAAAGTAATAATAAATACATACTGCCAAGGCATTCAATAAACATATCGCTGAAACACCGAAAACTTTTAGATTTCTTTCTAACTAGAATCACCTACAACTACGCCTGAAAACTTCGATGTAAACCAATAGGAATTTCAAGATAAGATTACAAACAGCACGATCAAACAATAGAAAACTTCACCCGAAGAATATGCATAGAAATAAAAGTTTTAACACTTACCAAAACTTGAGATAAAGTTAGGACACTAAATCACAATGTAATTCCAGTCAGTAAGTGATATTCATTGTATTTCACCATGTACACCACATCACCAGCCTCAACTATGAACCGATTAGCCGGCGCCCGCACTGCAATTTGCTAAAAAAAATGCCGAAGTCGTACAATCCTACAACGGACAACAAAACGAAACCAACGAAACGACGTCGTCGCTCGATGAAGGAAAAATTGATTATAATTTCGTTCAAAAACGCGACGCCATTCACTCCCTCCATGTGATAACTGTCACTGTCAAAATAAAAACTCGCTGATTGGTCAGGTGATTTCACATAGTGTTGTATATGGCCAGCAGATGCGCTTCATCGACATTGATAAGTTTATAAGGAATTTTGTAAACTCGTGTGTTAGTAAGGTATCTTAAACAAGCAGCACATTACTTATGCACTTATTTTTCTTATACATTTCTTTGTAAAACTATTCAAAACTAAAACATCTATTCATATAATAAAGCTAAAAGAGGCTAATAATCTGTACATTGAAGATATTCGAAGAAAATTTGTTTGACTATACTTTAAATCGACGACAGAACACGTTTCAGCAGTTTTTGGAATTATTGTCTGTTTATCGGTTTATTCAAACGCGCATCACACAAAAACGGCTGAACGGATAATCATGTTTTTGTAATATATAATACATATATATATTTTCTTATTTTATTATATTAACCAACCAATTATATCGATATCATCCAACAGTGCATCATTAGCCGAACACTATGATATTTCAATGAAGTGACATTAAATTTTTCGTTCTAAAATATTTATCCCGCGCATTATTTCAAATCACTATGTAGGGTATGTAGGTAAGGATTTTTTATTAACAAGGTTTTATTTATTTTGAAAAGGTAGGTAGTAATATTAAGAAGTTGTGGGCTGACTTGTAATCGTAACTTCTACCTAAGAGTAAATTTATTAGACTAAATTTATATGTACTTTTGGAAAACAACATCTAAATAACGCGTTCCTAATTTGCGAACTGAACAAAATATATATTATGGAATTGATACGAGAAACTGGTAAGTAGGTACCTCGCTTACCTATTATATTTATATAGATACTTACAAGAAAAAAGGGTAGGTACTTACTAGATGCTCTAAGGTCTACAGGGTTTATTATAAACTTCTCTGATTGGTTTATGGGTTTATGCTTATCTCTCTCTTGAGTCGTATTTCCTCATAACTGAGGGTCGTGACTCCCCTGCAGAATTAATTCGTTAGGGGAATTCTCTTGGGCAGATACATCGTGGTGGGCGCCCAGGTACTTCCACGGAAGACACATGTCCTCGGATATTTTGGTCCACAAACATGTCGGTTTCCTCACGAACCTTTCCTTCACCGCTAAGCGAGTGCAAATCTACACATAATCTTAAAAATACAAATCATTGGTGTAGGGCCGAATTCAAACCAGGGTGCGTCTGGATGAAAAGCAGATAGGTACTGGAACTGCTGAGCCACACTCGCATCACCTTTCTCGCTTCGCTTGGTTTACGCTTATATAAGGTACTAATTATTATTGTACTTACTCCATGGGTTCTCAAACGCATAGGTACTTAAATTACCTAATTAACTTAACTAGAATGAGGTATGTTTGATTGCTTAATATTTTTAAGCACCGGTGAAGTGTATGCTTGCCTTGAATAGACTTGTAGATGTATAGGTTGTTGAATTAACAAGAAATTGATTATTTATAAAAAAAAACAGGTCTTGTATCCATGGTTATCTAGTACCCATAATATAAGCATTTGTTTAGTATAGAGATGATGGCGCTGTGTGAAAAGTCCCCGAATATTTTTGTATTCACTTTTATTATGGTATTGAACTTATTTAAATGTAAGTACCTATTGATTATTGTTAGTCATCGTGACATTAAACGTGGCTACATTGATTGGTATTCATGAAGATCAGTAAATATGAGATCAGCTAAGCGTTGCGATGTAAACAGAAGCTGTGTGTCGCGGGGCGGGCGCGCATGCGCGGGCGGGGCGGGCGGGG
>OZ026816.1:5120769-5133269 GCA_964023185.1 Macaria liturata
CGAGCGCCGCGCGTCTCCGCTAATATAGCGGCGGCTGGCGGCCGGCCAGCGCGGGGGCGGCCCGTGGCGAAACGTCTGCGACGGCGCCCGTCCAAATGGGTTATCCTCGAGTTAATGATCTTCCACCGCAGAGAACGCCGGCTCGCACGCGCATGATATTTCGAGGCTCGCAGCTCCGTTATGCAACCGAGCCGCGGAGACAATAAAACTTGACCCGTCCGGTGCGACCGTCGACGCGGCCTAAAATGGTCCCGAGTCTCGTTTTCCACCGTTCCTCCGCAGCCGGCCCAAGGTCGCGCGGCGCCTACGCCCGCCGCCGCCCGGCTATAACCGTGTCCGCCGCATGTGCCGCCCAAATAGACTAACACTACGTGCTATCGGCATTCTTGCTATTTTCTTTTGTCGCCAACTGTCGATGCGATCTATCGACACGTCGCATTCTTCTCGACCGTCTTTCTGAGAAAGTGCTGGTTGCGAAGCTTGCGCGTGTGCGTTGGACGCGACTCCAATGTCATGAGCTGGTTCGACGGGAGTGCATTAATTATGTTGATGTATCTGTACCTAGTGCTGGCAGGTCTCTCAACCATCTCTCGACTCACCTTTCGCAGGGAGTTTTGGGATGTCGCCTAGACGGAGTATAACGATTCTAATACATCACTGTCACGCAAAGCAAATTATCTATTTCTAATGTATTGGCCTAAATTTGTTCAGGTAACTTCAAGGCTAGACAGATTTCCATGGTCATTTGTCGCATGCAGGAAGTTTACATGTCTGTCAACAAAAACATAAACAATGTGACTTTTAATCCCTACGAAAACAGTAACGGGATATGGAGCGTATGGGATCTAAAATATCGAATAGAGAAAGTTTCTCAGCTCAGGTTGCCACCCAATTAAATTAAATCCATAATTAATGTTTTAATGCATCCGAAATCATGCTGGTATGAAATGGCAAAAGCGAGTCAAGAAAGAGACTTTGATTCAATGATGATTGATCATACGAAAAAACTTCAATAAACCCTATTTGAAAAACTATACAATTATGTTCAATGGAAAAGTACCAAGGATAAAGAAACGCTTACCTAAAAGCACTTCCGTCCCTCATAAGCTACAAAAATAGAGCTCGGTTGCTAGTAGATAAAAGACAATAATTACGGAAAGTCTGTATAGCAAGTGTTTCTATTGGAATGGATCCAAAAACACAAATGCTATAGTTAACAATTGGATTAATAGAAAATGCGACAAATTACATAGAATCCCAAATAAATTTTGATGAAGGTCCTATAAATTAATCTTGTTCTACCAAAGATGTAACAGACTTCAAAAATAAGGAGGTTATCAACCTGTTTATATGTGATTTGGGCAGCATATGTTAGCTTCTAGAAGCACATGTGCTAAATTTCTTTAGCTTGTTTGTCTACAGTAACTAGAAGTGAAATTAATATTTTTTTTTTTTATTTCCATTGGGTAGGTATATTTCAACAGTATTTTTTTTTATCTGAATCATTTCATTAGTTTTTGATGTACGAGTTGGGTCTTTGTAGGTAGTTACTACATGTGCTCTACAATTATTATACAAGGAAAACACACACGTGACGTGACGTCACAGCCAGCCCCAACGGAAGACCAGCGCTGATTACTTCCAGTAATCAGCATTATGCTGAGTTGGGGCTGTGTTGAGGCAGACTTATTTATTTATTGTACTTATATATGTGTGTGTGTATGTTTTGAAGTCTGTCTTAATAAATGATTTTCTATTACTATAAAATCGGTAACATAAGTATGAGTAAAAAAAATAAAGCATGATTAATTTAGAAACTAATATAAGCACAATCCTTTTCTGACAATGAAACCTACAGGGTTTGTTCTATAATATTCAGTAGGGTGTTAGGCACGAATTTGAAAAGCTAAACCCCAGCATACAGAGAACGCTAAAGGGTTCGAATTTGTGAAAAACCCTACATTTCTCTATTCGGCTCGATATATGATTTACGACATTATTTGAATTTATCCTTCTAAATGTCGTTACTATAAGTACAACAAAATGGATGACAATTTGTATGAATTTTTGCACCTTAGATATTAATAACATCATTCATTTCCTAATACAGTTTTTTTTACAAGAATGGATTTGTACTGTTCCATAATTTGCCTGATGGTAAGCAATTACGGTCTATGATGGAGCGTGCTTACTCACCAAATCACTCTCGCTTTGAATATCGCAAGATTAAAAAGCTTTTCCAATAGAGGCACCTTTTTCAACAAGGTGTAAAAGAAATCAAAGAAAGTTTTTATTTGGTATTTATCTATCCTTTGCATATAACTGAAACATTCGTGAACCTAAAAATGAACCTTGAAGTAAACCACAATCTATTTATTCTCTACTAGTGGACGCCTGCGGCTTCGCTCGCATTATTTCAGGATAAAAAGAAGCCTGTGGCACTTCTAAGACCTCATACTACCTACATACCAAAAATCATGATGTACCGTGCCGCCGTTTTTGCGTGATGCGCGTTTAAATAAACAGACAGTCACAGATAAACAGACAAAATTTGTAGAAATTGTTGGAACGTTCGGTTCGGCTGTCAATTATAAGTATCTCCATTTTTTTTTAATAACATTCTTCAATGTTCAGACTTTCGACCTTCTTCAGCTTTATTATACGAGTATGTATAGATCTATCAAGGGTGTTTTACTACAGTTACTGTGCCATTATAAATAGGACAAATAATACTTACTAACAAAATAAAACTCTCAAAAGAACCCACGTTTCCTAAGGTAGGTACAACAAAACTGCAAGGCAAAGTCGCAACATTACAATATTCCTCATTCTTCTTATCGAATGACAGTGGCAAACTCTGGTGTCGTGAGTTTTGTTTTATATTCCTCATATAAAAGTTCTGTTATTTTAAAATAGACTATTCTAAAATCAGAAACCCTGGTACCTACCGTTTATCTGAACATCAGATTCAAAACAGTCATTTGTAAACTCTGAATAGACACAGTTAATTTATTATGATGTCGTCACGAAGCTTTCTTTACGATTGTTTCTTTTCCTACAATAAATTCGTAGAATATATAAAAAGAAATACAAGAGCGATGCCACCGGTCGTGTCATTCTTGTAATTTATCCAACTTTATAAGATATGAGTAAAGTTTTATGTTTACTTGCAACATAGGTTTACCTGGGCACTCCTTGAATTCCACATGGGCATTGGTTATAGTCCGAATAATAGGTAAGTAATTCCATGGGTCGGATGACACGTTAAATTGTAGGTCCCGGCTGTTTGTCAAATACGGCAGTCTTTAAGCCATGGCAATCAGAGGCCCTTAGGGCGGCTTGATAAACTCTCGACACCAGAGTTGGCCACTCTCATTCGATAAAAAGAAGAGTAATACGATGAATTCGGACCTTACGCCCAAATTACTATAGGTATCTATACACCTAGATCTACCCAATTCAAGCTGGGTAAAGTTCTAAATTGTGAATGTATTTATATAATATACTTATGTATAATTTGTTTTTAATATTAGATATGGTTAAAATTATAGTTTCTTAACTCTTCACAGAACTACGAGCAACAACATTAATTTAATTTGTGTAATGAGGTCTGAGACAAAAATAATTAATCTAGTCGGGGCACACTGAGATGCTATATGTTATCGTCTCATTAGATAATAATATACAAGTTTTTCTTTCCAGTTAGGTAATTGCTGTTAAAATATTTAGCAAACGCAATCATTCGCGTAATGTTATGTCTAAAACTCTCATAACATGTGGAATTAATTCATGTTTATGTTTCTATTTCATCCAGTTAAAGGCCATCGTTTCTAACAGCTAATGCTAACGGTAGGAATTTTATTTAGCAAATTGTATGATCAACTGAATTCACCTGACTCAGAAAATGTATGTTCGTGATCTTTATGATCTTCATTCACTCTGCCACGGTCGGAGAGTTTTAGAAACGGAGTCTTGTTTATTTTTGCCCGAAGTTTATCGCCAATAAAGTACAAATGCAGATGTAGGAAATAGTGTTGAGCTATTTTCTATTGGCCATCTGCAGGTAGAGAGCTATCATTATTGTTTACGATAGTCATGCTTTCGGGCATTTGGTGTTACTAGCATTGTGATTCATTGATGATTGATAAAGTTTTTGATACATATTTTGCTTGCTATTGTAATTTTTTCTGTAAATTACCTTGTCAATACAATTGTAGCTTATTTTATTCTTGCAAAGATCTTTATTCAGAAAGTTTGTAGTCTTCGTAAAATCAATTCTACAAAGACAAATTAATTCTGTCCATTAAACGGGTACTTGTAAATAAATCGTTCAAGAACACAAAATTTTATTATCTCATTCAAAAATAAAGTTTGCAAGATAACAACAGTTTCATTATGTTGAGCCGTCATAAAAGTGCGAAAGTCGTAAAATTCAAAAGCTAAAATCTCAACTGGAGCGTATGTGGGATAGACCATGAGACTGTCATAAATATGTACATTTGTACAGTAGGTAGGTACACGCCGAGCAGTGATTGCGTAGGATGCCAAGTCACGACCTCATGCTTTTCAAGATTTACGAGTTTATTTTGTTGCTGACGTCTCAGAACTTTCAGATTTTACATTTACAACAACCACAGCTGCATAGTTTTTCAGATACGTCGTGTAAACAGTACAAAATGTTTTTAAACTGTCGATCGCAAGTTGATTTGTTTATGTATTCAATTGAATTGTTCTTTATCAAAATAAAAACAATTTATTCTAATGCAGATTTAAATTTGAAAGATTTGGTTTTGATGTTTTAAATGCGGAATATGGACTAACAAACAATGCATTGATGATAAATATGTGTTTGAGCTTTTAGGAATTCTGGGATAAAAAATCGGCATTACACATGTCATATTTAATATGTTTAAACAACATTGAAAATGGAAGAGTACCTATCGATCGATAGGAACACAATCTTCAAAGTGTCGATAACCTTGTTTTCATCACTATTCCGTGTCATCGCTGACAGCCTTTGGTTTTCTTGGGCTCGTTTATTAGTTTTCCTCGGAATCTTTTATCGATATTTATTTATATAGTGGCTGTGATACATGACTGCCAAGCGTTGATGTCACGTCCCTAGCGATTGTTTTGCTAGTTGTCATAGTTTCAATGTTAGCAGCATGTTCTGTTTTAACATCTCTAATGGCGTAGGCGATGGCATCTTCCGAAATGTTTGGCGTTATGTGTACTGTTTTATTCTTGGCACAGAGATTAGCATTTTTGATCTTTTATTTTTTATGTTTATTTGATAAGATACCTACTTCAAATTATTTTATTAGATAGGTACCTGTATCAACTGAATATTTATTTTAGTGTTAGTCCTGGAAACTTCGTCTGATAAATTCAACGTATGTTTCTATGTTAGTGTTTGATTTCCTTTAAAATCACTATGAGGGTTTTTAATTTCAGACTTCATGAGTCAGATTCTTAAAAAAACTCGGTTAAGAAAATTGCCTCATACAAAATTATGATGAATCGCCTAAATCAGATAAGCCAATCCATTATGTCGTGGTCGTAACTATAAAGAAGAGCTTTTAATATTTTTGGATTACGTATACTTAGAATTAAAATGAAAAAGAAATGGCATCATTACCATATTATCATACCATATTATTAGAAGTTTTCGACAAAAAATCATACCGTAAGTCCGATTTTCAAAGCATCAAAATCAGAATCGTATAGTATCTATTTTTTTAGTTGCATAAATACAAACGTTACAAATGTTATTAAGCTGCATTTTATATTAGATCAAATAATTTGTTACTCAACAAATAGAGGGTTTCGTTGTACCCACGAATGCTGCAACTGAAAGCAAATAATGCTCTTTCTTGACTCAATTGCCTTCTCAGCCCTTATTATCTTCGAATCTTAGCAAATCAATGCGTAGAACTTGAATTTATCCTAGTCTTTCCGACATTATTCTTAGGTAATCTATCCTAAAAAGATTTGCAGCGACAATACCTATGTTTAAATACCTACCTAGAAAATTACGTGGAATAATTTAGGCGCCCACCACAGTGTACTTGTTTAAGAAAATATCCCTAATGAATTAATTGTGCGCGGGAGGCACGACACTCAGTAATGAAGCATATATGAGTCGACGAAAGAGATATCGAAAATAATTCAAATCAATTTCTTTACTAAACAGCTATGTTAATTGTACTAATAACAAAATGTGTAGGTACCCTGTTCATAAGGATATTAGGATTTATTTATATGTAGGTACAATGTGTTTGACAGTTCCCTTTTCTATTCAACAGACGCGAGAAGCTGTGTGACGTGCGACAAAGTGCTCGAAGAACTTGAGAAGATCGACGACGACACGGACACATTTGGTGTCGACTTCGTGAAAATCAACGACAAGCGACTCGCAAAACAGTATGGCATCACGAAATTCCCCGCCCTCACGTATTTCCGTGAGAAGGAACCGATTATTTACGAAGGTAATGAAGTCCTCGTGGACTATCAGCTCCCGGCGGTGTTACGTTAATCCAGGATAAAAAGTAGCCCGTGTCCATTGACACGTACCTACAGGAGGAAACTAAATTTCATCTAACACGCGTCATTTGAGCATGATGAAGTAACATACACACATGATGATGGGATATACAGTGGGATTCCTAGTAATCTTATTGTCAAAACACTTATTAGAAAAAAAATAATAACATAATATATATTATGTAGGTACCAAGTATGAACTATTAAGCTAAGTGTTTCTGAATAAGTTTGAATTTGTTGAACATGGTGTATGAAACAAATGCAATGTGGGAACTGCCACTGACTAAAAAATATATTAATTTGCAAATTAGTATCTACCTAAGCAAGTAAATCAACTCGTAATTCACAAATACTTGTAACGTAATAAGTATTATACTACTCTACTTACACACAGATATAAATTATATAGGTACTAAAACTATAAGTATACAAAATTAATCACTACACAATGAATTTACACTGTTGAATATCTTCTCATGTGAATATTTCAGCCTTCCCTTGATTCATTCGCAGTACAAACATTTCACTTTTATGTGTATTTATAATGGCCGTTTTAACTGTTATACGAGTACATCTCGCCTTCACCTTGTCTTAAAATAATATCTTCATGTTCGCATTTTCATGTTTCAGGAGATCTCATGGACGAGGAGAGCGTCCTGGATTTCTTGACGAGTTTAGAAGCAATGGACCTTCCTGACCGGATAGAAGAAGTAAACCAAAAGATCCTCGGAAAAATCATAGAGGACACAGACTATGTAGCAGTTCTCTTCTGTAAGTATTGGCGTGACATCGCGAGTGTTTTGGTCTTCGTAAATTAGCTAATGTGGTAAATTGGAGGCATTTTCTTTTCAACTAACATCTGTTATAAACTGTGAATTCTGTCAATGTAGATCTGTGAATTGTAACCTTCATTATTTGTTTAGCGAGGCGTAGACCAGGATTTGTTACTTGTGCGTGTGATTTGATTGTGTTTTTGGCGTAGGTCCTGATCACAAAAGTTGCGGCCCGTCAAACAGTAAGTAAGATTCTAAGCCGGCGGCATGTTTATTTGTCCGTGTTGCTGTAAGTTTTGGCTTCGTAGATTAGATTTTTTATGTTTCAGATATTATTTTGCTTCTCGCTTTTGTCGTGGATTTATAGATTGGCAACGAGGGAACGCGCGAGCGTTAAATCAGTGGTTCTGAAAATATGCGTACCATTTTTTCGTTCGTATTACTTAAATCAACAATGTATGATGAATAGTTCTAATTAAAGTTTTGGCTCAGATACAACACTTCCAAGTATATGAGTCATCTTTCGTTATTCTTCATTCTATTCGGTCTAATCTTTAACAGTTGCATTTACTATATTTACCTACAATTTCATTTTCTCCTTCATCTTCACGTTACGTTCTGTTTCTATCGCTCTGACTCTCTGATTTAACTTCAATAAATTGCTTATATAATTCGGCATAAGTTAATCGGGCGAGTAAGGAAGGTTAGAATCAAAATTACGTTAGCAGTATCGTGCCGAGGCGAGCTATTTCTGCGGAGCTATTTGCGGCCCGCCAGCAAGCTCGGATTGACGGACCGACATGTCACTACGCCACGTCAACCGCACACTCGACCTTTTAACGACATTAAAACCCTCATAATCACACCATTATCACCAAAACCTCCCGAAAATAGAGGACTATCGGGCACCTACACATTTTTTAGAAAAATAAATGCACGATGACCTTGACCTAATTGTTGCAAAACTGGACTCTGACAAAATAGTAAACATCGTTTACTATACTCTATTTATATCTGGAACAGTTAACATTAACAAACAATAATTAGTTTTGGAAACACAACTGTTTAGCCGCTGCTATTGCACCGATATCACTAGAACACTATAGACCATACTAAACGTTGGTCTAGATACTAAAACAATAGAGTGTTGTGTATTAGCACCTTTAGATCTTAAACATAGACGAAGATGCTAGCGACCCGACTAGCAACACGTTTTCTCTTTTTATTCCTGCGCTTTAGAAGTTCACTCGCACAATACACGTATTTATATTAAGACAACACATTGGTATCATGTTGCACGCACGACACGCGCTTACCGCACACATTAATTTTCCTTTAAAACTCATTTAGGTGCCCTTAACTGCATCGCTTCAGGTCCTATGAGGCATGTCGTAAGATCTCGGTGGCACCCGCGTGAGCCTGCCCAGGTGCTAACAGACGGGGTCGGTGTTTCAGACAAGCCGGAGTGCAAGAAGTGCGCTAAAGCTCTCCAGGAGCTGGAGAACATCGACGATGAGGCGGACCAGCTCGGCATCGGTTTCGTGAAGATCCACGACGAGGAATTAGCCGAGGAGTACAGTCTTGGAGACTTGCCAAGACTGGTGTACTACAGGCATCAGATACCTATTATCTACGAAGGTATATGACTCATTTTTATGGCCAGTGACGGTTTAATTGCGAAACCGGATAGCGATTTAGTGATAGATGCAGTATAAGCAGTAGACACACTGGTTTGTTATATTAGTACGCGTACATTGTGCGTAATCAGGACGCTGTTGGCGAAGCATTGCAATGTATTTATTTATAAACAGTAGCCGCCCAAGCGTGGAAGTTCGGATGAATGTAACTAATGTTTGTTTATGATCCCTCCTTTCTGATGCTTTGAGTTTCTGCGGATGTTTACTACATCCAAGATTCTTTACGTTGGTATCCATAAAAACATGTCAATTCACAAGACAATTGTGGCAACTCCCACATGATTCTAAGTGTATCGATTACATTACAGGCAAGAATACTCAAATTCCGAGCTCAATGTGTTATTCATGCATTTTCCAGGAGAACTGAGCAGAGAAGAAGATGTGCTTGAATGGCTGATCGCGAATAAGTCCACCGGAGACGAAGAAGATGTCATCGAGGATGTCACCGCTAAGACCCTCAACACCCTCATCGGAAACGTCGACAATCTTGTTGTGTTGTTCTGTAAGTTCCAGAAACTATACTTCTTCGTTCACTGTCCCTAAAAGCATTCAGTTCAGCGTTGTTTCATTGAGGATATCTATAATCAAATAGCCAAACTCTAAAAGTATTTACGTTTCACAACATGGCGACAACTTTTTTTATGGGGATTGTGATACAATATAGCAATCAATGTAATAATAACACCAATCACAAATTGAATCTCTCGAATAACCATCTGTTTAATTTTAACAAGCAAATATGATATAACAATAGTCCAAACCTCTTTCAAATCCAAATATCAATAATGTCCTTTGACTACTCTAATCAAACGCCTGTCTCAATTCCAGATGACCACGGCGACGACGAATCAATGACAGTCCTGGCCGAGCTTGAGAAGATCGATGACGACTGTGACCGTCACGGTATTCAGTTTGTCAAGATCGATGACCAGAAAGCAGCCAAGGCATTCGGCATTGATGAGATTCCGTCCATTGTTTACTTTGAGAAGCAGATCCCTAATGTTTACGACGGTAAGGGTGGTCATGGCCATGTTTACTACAACTCTTTCAATGTCTAAACGTATAAATCAATTTGCTCAACTCTTCAATCGTTCATTACATCACTTCAATGATTCATTCATCTTTGACCACGTTAAGATATTGATATTATTTGTTTGATGAAACAAATTTTCAAGAATGTTCATTATTAGGTACATTTTTCATCGAGTGTGCGAAGGCAGTCGCCAAATGGAGACAGTTACAGACGGTAGGCTTTAAAGTTTTAATTTTTCAGGTGACCTTGAAAACGAGGAAGAGATCTTGGAATGGTTGGTCGACCAACTGGAGAAGGACGAGATTGAAGATGTCACCGATGAAATGCTGGACCGCCTTATCAAGGACGGAAAAACTGTCGCCGTGCTGTTTTGTAAGTATTTTTTACCCTATGTTAATAATTGTTTAAATATCAATACGTAATTATTACCTTATTGTTATTAAACTTTTTGATTAGATTATGTGCAACGTATTTAGTACGTTACAAAAGGGACTAAACAGCTTCTTGTTTAAAACTAACATGTTTGTATTTTTGATATATTTTACAGACGATAACAATGACCGCAAATCACAGAAAGTCCTCAACGAACTAGAAAATATTGATGATGAATGTGACCAACTTGGAATTGCCTTCGTTAAAATCGACAACGACGAAGAAGCCAAAGAATACGGCATTGAGAAAGTACCCACACTTTTATACTTTGAAAAGGGTATTCCTACATACTACGAAGGCAATCTAGAAGAAGAAGAAAAGGTTCTGGGCTGGCTGAGGCATCAGAATGAGAATGATGAGATTGAAGATATTACTGATGAAATGCTCGACCTAATCATTGAGAAGATGCCATACGTTGCTGTTTTGTTCTGTAAGTTACTAATACTTTGTTTTTATTTATTGAGATTTTTCTTAATTCTTGTTCTAAAAATATCACATTTGCCAAAAAATTGGTATTACGACGCATACTAGATGATAAAAAATGTATGCTCTGTACTAAATATTACAAAATTATTAGAGGTAAAAATACTCAGCCTATAAATTTATTCTATACTTAAATGAAATATCAAATCATACTAATACTTCAACGCTTATGATGTAACGGTAGCGACGTTGACGCAACCTTAACCTTACTTTGTATATTGAAACAACGCCAGATTTTTTACTCCCACGGCTTAATACTACATATATACGCTGTTTCTATTTCACAAGCATAACCTGTAACGTCAAGAACTGACATATAAATGAAATACAGTTCTTCGAATTTATTTCAGACGACAAGGACCAAAAGAAAAGTCAAAAGATCTTGGCTGAGCTCGAGAACATCGATGACGAATGTGACCAGAATGATATTGCTTTCGTGAAGATAGACGATGACAAAGAAGCAAAGGAGTATGGTATCGAGTCCATCCCAACCATGGTGTTCTTTGAGAAGGGAATACCTCACATCTACGAAGGTGATCTGATGAAGGAAGACGATCTCCTTGGCTGGCTGCTACATCAGAAGAGGCACAGTGAAATCCCTGAAGTTACTGATGAAATGATGGACAAACTTATTGAGAGCACCCCATACTTAGCTGTCATCTTTTGTAAGTATCAATTACACAATTATGCTCATCTAAACTTTAAAGAATCTTCAACTTTTTGTAGAGCATTCTAGAACTAAAGCACTGTTATTATTTTTTCTTCAGACGACAAGGACGACAAACAAGACATCAGGATCCTTAACGAGCTCGAGAACATCGATGACGAATTAGAAAAGGAAGGCATCGTCATCGTACGTATGGACAACGAGCAAGAAGCAAAAGAATATGGTATCGATCATCTGCCTACTCTCGTCTACTTTGAAGAGAACATCCCAGCTATCTATGAAGGAGACCTGATGAATGAAGATGAAGTCCTTGAATGGTTGATTGAACAAAAGAACAGTGCCACCATTGAAGAAGTCACCGACGAAATCTTAACCGATTTGATTGAAGAGCACGAGTACGTTGTAGTGTACTTCAGTAAGTATTGTTTTGATATTTTTTTGTAGGAAATAATCAGCTCTATATAAATGTTTAAATCTTAGAGTTAATTACAAAATGCAAGCTACAACGTTTCAGTTCTTCATGAGATCACATTCACTAATTATAATAGGTACTTCTTAATTATATTTCTAGAACACTTTTTGTTCTTTTTTTGCAAAAGACAGTTTTGTAATGGTAGGTAAAAATATTTTCACATAGGTTTCACGTTAATACAGAAATCCTAAACGAGATACCTGGCTTGGTGTGGGATACACCGCACATAAGTGGAAGATTTGCTTTTAAGATTTACCTATGATGTCATATTTATTTCAGGCGGTAACTGCGAAGAGGGCGAGGAGTGTGACAACATTTTGGACGAGCTAGAGAACATCGACGATGAATTAGATGAAACTGGCATCATCTTCGTTACTACTGAAGACATTTCCCTCGCCAA
>OZ026816.1:5138269-5278314 GCA_964023185.1 Macaria liturata
TACGGAATCAAAATAGTAAAATGTAGTGACCGGTTAATGGCTAAAAAGTATGGATTCAGGAATCCCCCTGGAATTACATATTTCAGGAAAACAAAGCCAATAAATTATGACGGCGATATTGACGATGAAGAAGAGATCTTGGACTGGCTGACGAACCCAGAAAACATGGAACTGACGGATCATATTGAAAAAGTAAACAGAAAAATGTTCCAGAAAATTCGACAAACATCTGATTACGTAGCTGTATTCTTTTGTGAGTTCTTTAATGTTACTTTTTCTTACAAGCTATAATATGATATTTTATTTTTGATGATAGAGATAGATTATAATAATCAAAACCAACTGTATTGCACATCACAATGTTTTAGACAGTAATGACTGCAAACAGTGCCCCAGAGTACTTGCGGAGATTGAACACATAGATGACGACGCGGACGGAGCCGGCATCAACTTCGTCAAGATCGATGACAAGCAGATGGCCAAAGAATATGGAGTATTCGCTCTACCTGCAGTGTTGTTCTTCAAGCTGGGATCCAAAGATCCTGTTATATATGCTGGTAATGTAAACATTGAACGATCTCAAAAACAACACATAAATCCTTGAACACTTTTATCAACATATACTTACAGGTGATTTATACGATGAGCAACAGCTGCTGAGTTGGCTGCTGGTCCAGAAAAACCCAGCAGGTGATGTCATTGAAGCACTAGAGGGCCAGGATTTAAAGGACTTGATAGAAGAAGAGTCTTCACTTGCAGTGTACTTCTGTAAGTTGCTAAACAAGCCATGGCCTACATTTTACACTATACATGCTAAGACTACTAACTAAATTATGTATGCAGCTATCTGTTCTACAGATTAAGTGATGTGAGATAATGTAAGAGTAATGTAAGGTAGAAATGTACGATGTACTCTTAACATAAGTTGAACGAGAAAATAAATAATAATAAGTAATACCTAATTGTTTAATAAATACTATGCTTCGCGACTGATTATCGAAAACTTCTAGAACTACAATTTTACTTGTTACCTAAACCATTAAAGTGCCCAGATGTAACTTTCACTCTATGGTCAACCATCCAGACTGACAACGAAGATCGGTACCTAACTTTCAGCCAAGTCAAGTCTACAGCCGCTTAATTAAAACAACAACAATTGCTGCCAATGATTAACCAAATTGCTTTTTTATTAGGGAACAAAACGTTATGCGAAATATGCAATGCAAAGTTGATGAAAAAGTCGGGCAAAAAGAAAATTGTGGAAGTGGAAATTGAAGAGGGACAGGAGCCAGAGGGTACATCATCCCTTTAGTAGCAAGCCCGCACTATATGGCATACTGCATACTCCTGCACTTGAATGCCGCTCGTTATACCCCTGGATTGCAATTTGCTCAGCTCATCTCTGCATGCGGCATGATTGTCCTAAATATTAGTTATATTGCACTCTCTCGATATACCGAAACTATTTTGTTGGCATCGATATCCACCGAAATGTTATGTATTTTGTGTATTAAACATCCATACCTACCGTTTTTATTTGCATTGCATCTTCCCAAGGTAGACAGACCCTTGACAGTTGATTATTTAGCAGCATTTGCGTTTCTTACCCAATACCAAAGATTTCAGACTTTGACAGTTGTAGTTCCAACCAGGTTTGCTCAAAAACTATAAATACACCATGATTGGTTATAGATTTGGATGTTTCAGACGGTCCTGACTGCGAGCAATGCGCTGGGATATTAGAAGAACTTGAAAATATCGATGATGACTGCGACAGACATGGAATCAAATTCGTAAAAACTCAAGATTTCAGTATCGCAGAATCTTACGGAGTAACAGATTTCCCAGTGCTAGTATACTTTGAGAACAACGTACCCAATGTGTATGAAGGTTCTTTAGCAGAAGAGGAAGAAGTATTACAATGGTTGATAACACAGAAAACTGAAGACAGAATTGAACTGATCACCAGAGTCATGCTTGAAAACATGGTCGAAGATACACAATATTTGGCTGTTTATTTCTGTGAGTATTGAATAGATACAGACTCAAGGTTTGACTACTACTTACGATAATTGTAGAGAATCTGTAAGTATTTTATCAACACACACAATTTTATTTATTTTTCAGATAAGTTGAACTGTCACATTTGTGATCATATTCTTGAAGAACTTGAGAATATAGACGATGAATGTGATGTATACGGTATACACATGGTAAAGATTCAAGACCCACAGCTTGCAAAACGATATTCTATAAAAACCTTCCCAGCTATGGTATACTTCAGGTAAGAGAACACATAATTTCTAATTTAGGTACCTATATCTAGTATCTACTTTTAAGTAGTTACATAATTCAAAAGTCAATAAAAGAAAACATGACTAATAAAAATTTTCATTTGTAGAAATGGTAACCCTCTACTCTTCGAAGGCGATTTACAGAATGAAGAATCAATTTTGGAATGGCTCATTGACGACGACAACCGTGAATTGGCTGATGAAATAGAATCAGTCAATGAAAGAATGTTAGAACGTTTATTATACGAATCACACTTGCTCGTCGTATTTTTCTGTAAGTTATATTTTTGAATAATATTGAAAATGAAATCAACGTTAGTAACGTTCGTTGACGAATAATTATTTGCTTTGAAATTAATTTCAGATGATGAAGATGATTGCCCGGAGTGCGAAGAAATTCTTGAATCTCTGGAACAGATTGACGGTGAAGTGGACCAATATGGCATAGACTTCGTCAAAATCGCAAGTACTGAAGCTGCAGCCGCGTATAGTATAGTGAACATACCATCTCTAGTTTACTTCCGAAAACAAGTGCCTATGCTGTACGACGGAGACTTACATCAAGTCGACAAAGTACTGCAATGGCTGACTTCTCAAGATGTTTTTGAAATTAAAAATGAAATTGAGGAGGTGAATCGGAAGATGTTGGACAAGCTTTTGGAGGAGAACGAATTTCTGGCAGTTTACTTTTGTAAGTCTTGCCAAGTAAATAAGATCAATATAAACACATATTATCATTAAACAGTAGATTCTAATAAGGTTTGTTAATTTTGCAGATGAAAAATCACCGGAGAGTAGAGCTGTCTTGGACAAACTTGAAAATATCGACAGCGAAACGGATAATTTGGACATAACATTTGTAAAGATGCAAGACCCTCGATACGCTCGTAAATGGGGAGTTACGAAGCTCCCAGCAATCGTGTACTTTAGGAAGAGGTTCCCAAGTATTTATAGAGGTGAGTTGCTAGTTGGTCAAAAGATTATATTACATGTGAAAGCAATGATACACTTGATATATTTTTTTTTACAGGTGATCTTATGTCCGAAGATGAGGTACTAGAATGGTTACGGAAGAACAGATTCAGACAGCCCGAGCTCAATATATTCATGTACGCCTTGATAGCGCTTTCAATAGCGTTCGTCATGTACACGGCATTCTTAATGCAGTGCTTCAAGCCTGCACCTCCCGCGCCGGCACCGCACCCGAAACAGGCGTGAGAGTGAATCCCAAAAAACATTTAGACTTTTTCCTTGCTGTGACTAAAGCCCACTGCGGCAACACTCGACACAACACCCGCGACCACGTGCTAGTTTGTGAAGATCCATTGCACTCCGTTAGATAATGATGGATCAGTTTATTTCAGACGTAACACGTTTTTGGGATCAAACTTTAATTTTGATAGGGACGTAGGAAGTAAAACGCCTAAATCTAAACGAGATTATTAAGATTCACTGGATTGACAGCTTAGACATTTTTAGTATTAATCGATTAGCTAATTCGATTGGTTTCGCTCTCAATTTTGCTACCCTGCTATAAGACTGTAAAAAAGCAGATTTTTTTGGTTAAAATTTGAGTTTATTTTGAGCGAGACTATTTCCCGGTTCTACTATAATAATGAATTATCTCCACGAGATTTATTTGTGTAACGATACCGGCTATTACTTGTTACTTATTAAATTACGTCTATAGTGTTTTAGGTAACAGAGCCTTTGTTGTTTGTTTGATTCATTGATTTTGTGAGCTCTTGAACAATTTCACTCGGGTATTTAAACGTTTTATAGCATAACCTTCAATGTGCGGAGATATATATAAGTTTTCAGCTGTCTCCCGAAATAGAACTTCGCGTAGTAGCGTATATTTTTGTTCTCGAAACGCGAGGTGATGCTATCAATTTCTTTAGTTGTTACGTTTTTGAGTTCATCGCTCAGATTGTCTGTTTCGTTGAATTTGACGTGGGTATGGGATGCTTCTGAGAAGTATAATTTCGTTGTAGTGATTCTGTTCGTGAGCTCATTTTGAGTGACTGTGGATGGGCGGGACCTGATCTGGCGCCCGCATGTTACTACGATGCTTCGTCTAGTCCTTTCTATATTTTATGTTTAATAGCCAATTCTATCTTATTTATTACTTCTTTATAAACTAGCTATACTTGTATACGAAGGCAACGTACTAACATGCCCGAATACTCTGTATCATTCCCGCTCGTACTGTTTTATATAAAGTTTATTACTGTGTATATTTATTTAAATATTAAATACCTTCTTAAATGAATCGAGAGACGTGAAGTTTGGCTACTTTGTACTAGAGGTGACATACAGTACATACTGAAACTATAAAATTGTAAGTATGTAGGTATGATTAATTTTATCTTTAGTACAGTATGAACGTAGCAAACGAAAATGCTCAAAATGAGTGAAATGTGCGTTAACGCAAGCGCATCGTTAAATATTAACGTTGTATATAAAATGTAAATAAATTATAAAATAAATAAAAATAGTAAAATAGTGAGCATTTTTATTGTTGTCTCCTTTGAAACATGACTTCCTAGGCTAATCTTAAAATCCAAACTAGGTGAGAAATAGTAAAAAGTAAACCAAAATATTTGAGCAATATAAAAACTTTATTGTTGATAATTCCTACAACAACTTACAGCCTAAAAATAACGATCAGTCTATATAAATTAATCATATAAAAATACAACATTCCCGAATGTTACTGTATAATTTCAAATGCTCATGCAGAACCATGCAAGACTAAATCAAAATAATAACGAATCATATTTTTTTATACAAAATAAAAAGTATTGTTTGTAGCTCTACCTAGAATAAATAATCAGTAAAGTCACGCAGAACACTTGCTTAGATAAAATTCATTCACTTTAGAATACTTATTTACATGTTACCATTAACTTTTAAATTCAGTTAATTTTCCATAAGCCATGATACTACAGAATAAATTGCATTTGTTTTCCCTAATCTGTAATACATAAACTATGGCGTAATCTCAAATTGTTAGATGTAATCTATATTTGAATGCACTACATTTATTGTTCTAGAATAACTATTAAATTCAACACTAACTACAAAAATGCTGAGTAAAATCATAATTTCATACTCACATCCCATTTCAAACTCTTCAAAAACTCAACTTTTTATCGACATCATTTATAAAATATCCAAATGCGTATCTTCTGCGTTTTTTAGATATTTCTTCTTTTCAGTCTCGAACAAGTCTACGAGTCTTTTGGTAAATTCTGCGTGAACTATATCTATTTCTTCTTTAGTAGGGTCCAAGTTCTGTTTAACTTCTAGCGGGGATCCAACTGTAATAATGTAAGAAAAAAAAATAGATAAGTATATGAATTATATTGGCTAAAATCAGAAATACGCAGGTTCGAATCCTGTCGGTCGTGATTATTTTCGCTCATTTTCTCAATAAAAGTTTATGTTAGATATATTTTAGGTAGAGATATGAATTTTATTACAAGAATATTGAATTGAGTAACGCCTGATAAAATTATATTATCTTACTACAACTATGTAAGTTCGCCTGCGTATTAAGATTCCATGTTTTTTTTTACATTGGTCTGTAAAAATAAAGGTATACACTGGTTTAAGATCATACCTTTATGGAACTGGAGTGGAACTGGCTCTCAAATAGGGCTGCCGAAACACACTGACATTATATATATCATATTATATCTCTATGGAAACCATCAAGACCTATTGTAATTTATGGCCTAGATGTAATTATCATTTTGTTCGGACAACCCATTCAAGGACTGACCACGAAAACGAATATTACAATCTACGAAACCACACCAGGCAGGCTATCTGCAAATATGCCTACTACATCCTCATAAAAAAATAAAATGAATGTTATTCAAAAATGAACCTACCGACAGTAGTAATAGGGTTCCTAAGCGGCAGCAATCCAAACGAGTACTGAAACATGCCCCGTCCTATCGGGAACATGGGAGAGATCCCCGTGTACTTCTTCACGGTCTCTTGCACCTTCCTCAGTAGACTGTCTTCTGGGTTCTCCAGGGGACGAAACACGTCTGGCTCGCCGAACGAAAATACTGGGACGAGAGATGCCCTGGAAATGAGATATAGTATATCAGTATGACATATAGGTATATCATATTATTTACCTACGGTCTTTGGCCATGGTATGTGCTAAATAATGGAATAAATATATCGTGATGCATATTATCATGGTCACCTCGATTTACAAAATTGTAACGTGATACAAGCTGACTATGGATTTCTTTTAAAAAATTATAGATTCCGAGTCTAAATATTTGTTTTATGTGAGTACATCTAAAGTAAACAAAAATATTTATCTAATAGTCAAAAATAGAGCTTGCCCTTTTATGTTTTTAAAAACTATTTATTTAACTCAATTTAAAATTACTTTAATTAAACTAATTAAAACTAACTGATTAAATTAATATCTGAATGGCTAACATAATATTTTTTTTATTGAAAGGCAATAAACAATATTAGAAAACTTGTAGGTACTTTTAAGTTTTGACTCACCCGCTCTTCATAGCAACACGTACGAATCCTTTCCTCCGACTGAGTATAACCTTATACTGTCCGGAATGTGAGTCCAACGCCTCCGCCGCTCCACCAATCATCATCGCCACACAATTCCCCTTATATCTCTTCTTATCCAACATATACAATAGACTGTTTTCCTCACACGAACAAACCCCCAATCCGAGGATAAAATCCCTAAAGAACGGGACTAGAAAATGTCCTCCAAGGGTTATAAACATGATGTTCATTCCAGGGAATTTCTCGTAGAAACCCAATGCGTTGGTTGCAAAAGACCCGATAGCTCCTTGAGATATTAGTCCGTGTGGGTAGCAAGCGAAGAGATAGTTCTTTGTTGGTTCTAAGTCAGTGGTTTTTATTAACTTCATGGGAAAATAGTCGCAGTAGTATCGCCAGATAGGGAGATTTCGCACCCATTCTACCCTGGAAAGTATCAAAAAACTATTTAAGAATCATCCTCCAGACAGCATAGATATATATTTTCATGGACATAGATAGGTAGGTAGGTTTTATGTGATAGGTATGAAGAACTCTATTACTGACATAATTGCGTATATCAGACATACTAGAATGCTTTGCCTTGCCTGAGCAATGTCACGAGTTTAGTGATTGTCATCTATACATATAATAAAGCTGAAGAGGATCGAAAGTCTGTACATTAAATATATTCAAAAAAAGTTGGCAATACTCGTACCTACTAGGAATTGATAGCAGAACACATTCCAACAATTTCTACAAATTTTGACTGTTAACTGTGTCTCTGTTTATTTAAACGCTCATCACACAAAAACGTCTGAACGGAACATCATGATTTTTGGTATGTAGGTAGTATGAGGTCTTAGAAGTCATAGTCATAGATTACTACTTAACCTGAAATAATGCGAGCAAAGCCGTGGGCGTCGACTAGTTTGTGAGTAAAATCAGATGTTCACATCAGTCAGCGTCCAGTACCCATACAGCATTCCCACCCACCAGAAGCTCCAATACAGCAGTTTCACAAACGGATAGATTCAGAACGCCTCTCCAAATATGACGATGCCCATCCAGATGGCCGTAGAAACATGTCCTAAAGTTTACACTAATAACTCAACAAGACTTACTTTCTTCCTCCTTTATGACATATATCCACATCAGTCAGCATCCAGCACCCATACAGCAGTCCCAGCCACCAGTAGGTCGAATACAGCAGTTTCACAAACAGATAGATGCAGAACGCCTCTCCAGATATAACGATGCCCATCCAGATGGCCGTGGCG
This sequence comes from Macaria liturata, assembly GCA_964023185.1. NCBI lineage: Eukaryota > Metazoa > Arthropoda > Insecta > Lepidoptera > Geometridae > Macaria > Macaria liturata. The sequence continues at coordinate 5,146,383 of OZ026816.1, forward strand.
AGGGTCTGAAGACGACGCTGCAGAGGCACGTTGAGAGGAGCCCATTCTACGCCTAGGTAGTCTGATGCTTGGCTGAAAGATTGAAATATACGGTAGGTATTTATGGGATAGTTTATTGAGTTTTGTGTTTGTGTACGTATTGTACTAATGCCTACCGAGTGCCAGGATATTTATTATCTGCCCAAGAAAGAGCAAACTATACAGTTTTACCAAAAAAATAAAGTTTAAGAAGAGACATAATGCCAGTGTATAAACTGTTGGTATTGTTAGGTGTTTGATTAATAATAATGTTTAGGATCTTGAGCATTCGAACTATTAAAAAAAAATAACGAACGTGAAGTAAAATATTAAGTATAAAATATATTATGTGCGATTAACTACCTACTGCCTAAATATTTGTCAAATTCTATATCGTGTTGGCACGGCTTGACAGTTTGCTTTCTCTTGATTCAATATTTGTTCAGTTTTAATTATTTAAAAGGTCATTTACGCACAAGCTGCTGGAAAATTATACTTAGTTTTTATGAAATTACAAGGCGCTGTTTAGTTAGAAGATTATGTACATACTAGATACATATATGTAGATAAGTTAATATAAAGTTTATCATCAAGTAGGTAACTTTGATTGACGTCATATGAAGTCTTGGGAAAATAAATATCAATTTGAGCATGATAATTGAGTGCAATTATAGTCGTATTCATGAGATACAATCTGCTAAGACATCTGCTATATTTTTATGTAGGATACCTAGTAAGAATATCTTATTCTGCATACAAATACATGCATATTTAGAGATATATATGCATAGGTATAAGTAGGTATAACTCAGCCAAATGATTTTGATAGGGCAAGATTATAATTAGGTAGGTAAAGAAGCGCGAAATATATATTTCTTTTAAGAATTTCGGGCTACTTTGATAATCAGTTTTATCTGGCGGATTTTTTACTTCCACTTTTACGAATATACATAAATACATACTTACAACTAAAGATCAGCTTCTAAAAACAAAGCAGATAACTAATTACTTACATATGTATGTAGGTACATAATAAGTACCCAAGATATACATTAGCTGTAGATACTTATAAGAAAGTTTTAATCCGGCGAGGATTTTCTTATCAGTCAATACCTCAGACACCGAACATAAATAGGTAATGATACCTCTCAGGTAAACGTGGTAACTAGGTGTCTTGTATGATGTTAAAAACATTATCTTATCATTCGGAGTCCGTATAATTCGTTTCGAAATAATGGTTGTATTGCACATGGTGACATTTCTTTCTGGAGCATGGCTGTTATTTTCGTCACCAGACTAGCGTTTAGTTAATTATATCTGGCCCAGTTATTGTAATAAGTTAGTGTGTAATTGTACAACAATGAGAAGACATTTCAAATACTTGACATAACTTGCAGCGCAACTTTATGGCTATTATATTTCTATCTTGTATAGATATTAAAGCTGTAGAGGGTCGTAAGTCTGAACATAGAAGATATTATAAAAAAAGTGTTTGGGTATACTTGAAATCCATGACAGAAAACATTTCCGCAGCTTTTAGAATTTGTGTCTGTTTATTTAAACGCTCATAACGCAAAAACGGCAGAATGGATCATTATTATTTTTGGTATGATGGTAGTATGAGGTCTTAGGAGTGTCATGGATTTTTTATCCTGAAATAACCATCCTACGGTTGCCTGGTAGAGATCGCTTTTAGCGATAAGGCCGCCATTTGTGGCATAAGATTTAAATTTTCTCTTGTTTGTGTTGTGTTCTATTTTAGAATAGAATAGAATAGAAAATCATTTATTAAGACAGTCTTCAAACATACACACACACATATATATACAATAAATAAATAAATAAGTCTGCCTCAACACAGCCCCAACTCAGCATAATGCTGATTACTGGAAGTAATCAGCGCTGGTCTTCCGTTGGGGCTGGCTGTGACGTCACGTACGAGACAATGATTAAGTTTATACCTATGTGTGTCCAATAAAGCGTTAATCAATCAATCAATCAATCAAATAATGCGAAAGCGAAGCCGCGGGCGTCCACTAGTCTACAATATAAGCTGTTTAGACGCCAGGTACTAGCAGTTGACAAGAACTGCATTGTATTGGAAAGGCAATATTTTATGGTTGATATCCTTTGACTATAAGTCTAGCGATCTTTAAAGTGCGAATGAATCCACTCTCACAATTCAATTAAATAATTGTGAATGAAGCGATAAACAAATTTATAACAAGTTCGCTCTTAGCGATAGAGTCGCCACTTGGAACACTAAATTAGCAAGATTTAGCTGTTGTATATTTCTTACAATTAGAATTTATCCACGTTTATTTATCACTCTTTCTATGAGAAACGAAAATTTTAAAGAGATTTCGAGTAAACACCAACCAAATTAACACTAATAGGTAGCAAGATAAATAAAGTGGTCTAATGAAATGTCCTTGAATATGATCTCATCTGCAGTCACGATAATACTACTTGTATGCTCGGTTTAGTCAAACAAGAATTATACAAGAAGGGGGCTTTAAAAATACTGTCTTGTTCCTAAGCTTATACAAATTATAATTGCCGTAGGTACGTTAATGCATAGTACGCATACGTTCCCTAAGTTGAAACATAGGTACATACCTAAGTGTTTGGAAATCTAAAGGTAATTCAGAGTTTATTCAATTCTGACAGAAAATACACAGTCTGTTTTGTATGTTCTCATAATTACGAACATATTTCAAGTCGGTAGGTATATATTCAGTATAGCCGTTTTGTAAACAGTCCAAACAATCAGTTAAATTTTTGGTTACATTTGAACCCATTTGAACAAAAATAAATAAACGAGTTCTTGAAGATCACCAAATTATACAATATTTCATCTTTACACTCAGACTGCCAACTAGTAGAAAAATACATAAAACTGTGCAATAGGACAATGTATATTTAATTACAAGTAGCTTGATACCTATACATATGGTTATAAATATATTAGAAACTATTGTTTTCCTGTTTGTAGCCGGTAAATGTAGTTTCTTTTCATGATTAAAATGTTAAAAAAATATTACTTTTTTAAAGAAATAATTAGGTATAATATTTTTTACGATATTTGGCTTTGTTTTGAAAATAAGGTAATTATAACGCTTTTTTTAATTCTTACTTTTTGAGGATCTCAAACCTATGCTAAAATTTTAATTAAAATTTATCACACGATCCAAGTTAAACCTTAACCACATATTAAGTTGTTATCATAAAACCTAACATAGTCATTCGATTAAAGCCATCGAACCATATTTACTACGCAATGACGCGATAAACATCGGTTTAGTTTTACACATATTCCTCAAGATTTATAACCAGACTTCAAGTTATGACACTCAATCACAGTTTTCGTTTCACAAAATTTCTTCTCTTGATAAAAAAATGACTATAAAAAAACAATTGACTGATGTACTCACTTAAATATCTTTGTAATAGTATCGAACATTGTTGCCCGTTATCGTGCGTACGCGCAGCTTGTTTTAGAGGACACATGCGATCTACAGTAGGTCAGAATGACAACTAAACTACCTTCAATAACTTAAATATACGCATACGAGCGTTATCTCACGCGAGCGTTTACGATGGCTACAAAAACAGTAGTCCACTGTCCTTCTTGGGTTATTTTGATCGCATCCTTTTTATGCATGTGCATTTTTAAACGTGTTTTCTATACAGGTTTATCGGAATAACTATCTAGGGGTGACTTTAGTGCATACCTACATCAAAACTGCAATGTGTTGTTCTAAGACTATTCGCGTCGACTAAGTCGCGAAAAATATATCAGCTGTTCATAAAATCAAAATACCTACATAAATTTGTCATTTTTTTCGCGAATTTACGAGTCTTACAACAAAAGTGTTTGGTTTTGTGGCAAAGGCATACAAAGTATTGTTATCAAGACATAGTAGAAAGCCTTATAAAGCCGGGAATTAATAGTGCATACTTCACATACAAAAGCAGCCATTAAAATTTTATAAATCCTATTTCCTTTGTTTAACTTGCTATAAGTATTTCAATTGCTATCATCTTTGTTTGTTTGAACTTAGCTACTGATTTCCAGTTAAATTGCGTTTCAATGCGGCTGTCCCGGTGTTTATGTTGATAAACCGATTAGACAATAAATCTATTAATAAATACGCGACCGCTGGGAACTCAACATCTGTTTCCGTTTCACGAATCAATATAAAAAAATCTAAATACGTAACCCGTATCTAATACTTTTAGTTTTAAGTATTAGCGACAAGGGAACGGTGAATTAAAAAAAAATAATAATGTATATCGAAGTTATTACTAATTATAAAGTATATGTTTATAAAATGACATACTCAAGAATAAGCAACGTACTAGAACTTGGTAGTTTAAATTTTATAAACAACATATACGTAGTCATAATACAGATAAATATTGGTATCTCCTTTAACTTATATCTATGTGACGACAGAATACCGGAAGAATGACGCTCTGCTCATGTTTTTGCTAAGTCACTCTTCTAAGACAAACAGCGATTTTACAAAAAAAACCGCGATTAGAATCTGTGTATTGCTTGTTTACCACGAAAAATAACCATTCGTCAATACATTGTTTTTTTTTTTAATTTTTCTTTATAGATAAGTACCTATAAACTTTGATCATGATGGCAAAGTAGGTACTTACATTTAACATTATAATTTATTCAGAACTTCTCACAAAGAACATACATTTTTCTTCATACCTATAAACTTTGGTCATGATGGCAAAGTACTTAAATTTTACATTATAATTTATTCAGAACTTCTCACAAATAACAATTTATAGTAGGTATAGGTACCTACTATGTGCAAATTCGAGAAAACTCTTAAGTGTACCTATACATATTCAAACTGAAGTCAAGATACAAAAAACTAATCAAAATATGTAATCAATTTTACGTGAAATTGCAGGTTTTGTAATTAATTCATCTTAAAAACATAATTTTATTCAAAATACTTCAAAACTTAGTTACATCTAAATGCTCTTTCATTGTTTGCATTATATTTATCACATCCTTCCTTCAATTACTCATGAGTAACGCCTGTTTTCATAATTGCATTTTTATCAGAACAAACATACTCTTGGACTTTGTATAGGACCTAGGTATGAGTATGTGGCTAATGTATGTTATATTATTTAAAACAACACTCTTTGTTTTTCTTTCATATTTATTACTAGTGGGTGCTCGCGGCTTTGCTCGCATTAAGAAGTAAATCTTGCATCCCCGTTTTCACCCCTTTAAAAGTAGCATTTCTGAAAATCTTTTCTTAGCGAATGCCTACGTCATAACATCTACCTGCATGCAAAATTTCAGCCCGATCCGTCCAGTGCTTTGGACTGTGCGTTGATAGATCACTATGTCAGTCAGTCACCTCAGAAATTTATATATTAAGATATATCATATATCGTAGTATCCTTGATATCAAAAGGACAGATAGGGTGCGCAACGAGGTACTCCGTTCCATGACGTGTAATGTTGGCCCATAAGCTGCCAAGCTAAAATGGGATTGGGTGGGGCACGTTGTTCGCATGCTCCCCGAACGCTGGGCTGGGTTCGTGACACCGTGAGAACACCAGGGGCGACGTAGTCGAGGAAGGCTCAGGACTCGTTGGTGTCGCCGACTAGTTTCGGAGTGACTAGCGTGAGGCGACTATCGACCGAGATTCATGGAGTTTTTTTTTTTTTTTTTTATAAATTTTTTAATTGGGAGAGACCTTTGCCCAGGAGTGGGACACCAAAGAATTATAAAAAAAAAATATATACAATGTATTAGGTACAAAAATAGACATTTAAATTGAAACGAAAATATGAAGAATTTCCTACCCATTATAATTAATTGATCATGCAAATTCTAATTTTATTTTGTGCATTCGTGCACATAAATGAATGTACCTAATCAAATATGTACTTATGTATATTCATAGTGATTATTTGCATAGACAAAGATATATAGAGTGAAGTCAAATAACAAGTAATAATCAAACACTTACCAGGAATAGGAACTGTGAGATCTTCAATTATATTTAATTATGAATGGAAGCACTGTGTAGGTAACTTATTTTGCCAAAAATCATTCAAAGAATTCCCACACAATTTCATAGAAAAAATATTTAAATCAACAATAAATGCAATTTATTAAGGCAAACAAACCCCAAATGGGAAGAAACAAAATTATACTAAATTATTATCTAAGAAATGGAATACCTATGATCATTAAGAAGACATATTGTCTTAGAAATCACTCTCAATAATGTCATTATAGTGTTTGATATTTTGTTCAGTTTCTTTAATGGAGTCTTTCAGATCCTTGTGCACCTCATTATATGCTTCAATTGACTTGTTTGTCTCAGTAAATATGTTCTGCAGGATTTGGAGATGTAGAATTCTGTGAAAAAATAATTTGATGATGATATTTTTATGTAATTAATTTATTAAATAAATTGCACTCATATCAAAAAAAAAATAAGATAAAGAATGCTCGCTATGAAATTATACTAGATTTGTGATAGATTGCATTACATAATAACTACTTCTTCTTAATGAATGAGGGTGGCCAACTTTCATGTCGAGAGTTATCAAGCAAGAGAGGGTTGTTGTTCTTTTTGTGTATTTTAGTACTTACTGTAGGTCCCAGCTGTTTGTCTAGTATGGCAGTCGTTAAGCCATGTAATAAGAATTTTATAATTAAGTAGGTAACTCTAAAAAACTTTAACTGGAAAAAATAATATTAACAAAACTTACTTAGACTTGAGTTCCAAAATCCTAGTCTTCAGAGTGATCATCTCGCTGGAGCTATTACTGAACGTGTTGACTTCACTGAGCCTGTGGTTGAGCCACTCCATCATCAGCTCCACTTTCTCATTTTCCTGTTCCTTCAATGTATTCAACTTCTCATCCAAATTATCTTGTAATTCCTTCATTTGAGTTTGGCGAGTTGTCTTGTTAGAAGTTGAAGTTTTCTTGAGAGATTCAAGCTCTTTTGTGAGAGTAGGAAGTTTCATTTGGATCTTTTTTATGATAGCTTGGTTCAACTCTGCTTGTTCATCATAGGTCAGTTCAGTAGCAGTTTTCTGCATGAAACCTGGAAAATAATATTAGGTATATTTAGAACATATTATGTATGATGCCATTGCACATAGGTATTATTCAGCACAATGGCACTGATAAATAATAAGTTTGGGAAGCATCTGGATAAGAACAGCATTAGATATTAATGATAGGTGTCAAAGGGAGATTTGATTCCTTGAAGCATCCAATATTATTTGATTATGATGATGCATCCAGGATGTCTGTACATTAAAGTTTCAAAATGATAAAAAACACAGATATGGTTTCTTCCTCTATTTTTTCTGGCTAAGTATAAATAGTTTTACAAATGTAGCAGAAGTAGAACATGGTTAGTTGTTTTGTAGTTAGGTTAGTTAGTTACTCGAAAGCAGATACATTTGTCCTACAAAAAAAAACTAAACTTGCCTGTGGCTTCAAATAATAGGTAAGGCTTGGAATAATATGTTAAATAATCGACGATGATTACCTACCCAACAATGTAGAGGTGTTCTCATCAGCAGTGCTGATCTTGTGTAAGCTGGAATGATGAGTGAGGTCGCAATCAGCAATGATCCTGGACACTTTCCCACGAAGTTTCGAAGTCAACATGTTTTCACTACACAGCTCCTTGATCATTTTGAGCAACAAATTTTCTTGAGATGTTTTTATGTTTAAATCTGAGAGTATATCGTCTGTACTTGTATTTCCATCCATTGCGAATCGATCGATAGGCAAAGTAAGTATATTTGTCAATATTAAAATTATTAAATAAACAAACGTTTCTGAAAACTTTTTAAAACAAACGTTTCTTTCTGTTGACAATTGACATTGACAGCTGACACTTGAGTCTCGCGACAGACTTGAGTGGAGCCACGAATTGCGCCGATCGCGCCCGACTATAGCCGAGCGCATCGAGTTGGACCCGCAATGGTTGATAAGAGCGATAGCGGCGGAGCTGTTAAAATTGATGTTAATTGTTTAAAACAACGATTAAATGAATTAATTATAAATTTTAATTATTAAATGGTTCGCGCGTAATAAATAAATACAATATTATTGGTAACAATTATTATTTGTTCTTGTGTAATATTTGCTGACCAATAGTTTATTATTTAATTGAAACTAAAACCACATGGAATTGATTTTATTGATTTTTGGACGGGTCCGCGCGTTCAATCAAAATCGCTCGCGCTGATCCCGTTGCACTTGCGATTGATTTGTATTATCGTTTCCACACCACTCTAAGAAGTCGATAATATTGGCGCGTTTTTTATAGTGGTATCCTCGATAGGCCTACATCCACTACTACTACACTCTCTGAAACTATACAAATAACAACATTAATTATTTTGGTATTTTCGTAGCCACAAATCTTCTTAAGGAGGACTAAACACCACAAAGGATTTAACACCTGAGAACAGTTCTTTCGCAAGGGCAGAACCTCCTTCCAACAAACGAAAAATGGAGCCACAAAGAATATTTGTGGCTACAAAAAAACCAAAAATACAATCTTCATCTGCAATAGTCGTTCCCTCTAAAGAAAAGCAACAGGAAATTGCAATAAGTTTGATGAACAATAGTAAGATTGTGTTTTCCTGGAATAACGATGAAGATTTCGCGGATGATACGTAATTTGTTATTCAATTGTTGTTATTTTGAATGTTTATTATTGTTTCATATTGTTTGATTAATTAGTTTTATTAATATATTTAGTTAATTCAGTTTAGTATATTATTTGTAAGGTTGTATATATTTTAGTTTATATAGTTGTTGATTTAATGTTTTTTTAAGTTTTTTATAAGGTTTAGTTTTTAATTAGTTACGATTACTGCTCTGTGTTATGTAAGTTGTTTTGAATAAACGATACAAGTTTTAATATTGTTATTTGTATAGTTTCAGAGAGTGTAGTAGTAGTGGATGTAGGCCTATCGGGGATACCACTATAAAAAAGCGCGCCAATATTATCTACTTCATAGAGTGGTGTGGAAACGATAATACAAATCATTAAAATCGATTGCAAGTGCGACGGGATCCGCGCGAACCATTTTGTACGAACGTGCGGACCCGTCCGAAAATCAATAAACCAATTCCAAGTGGTTTTTAGTTTTAATAAAATAATAAACTGTTTGTCAGCAAATATTATATAATAATTGTTAACGAGTTATTTATTATCTTATTAACATTCATAATCAATTAATTTAATAATTGTTTTGAACAATAACATGGTTTCGCTCGCATCAACCATCGCGGAGCCAACTCGATGCGCTCGGCTAATAGTCGGGCGCGTTCGGCGCTATTCGTGGCTCCACTCAAGTCTGTCGCGAGACTCAAGTACAGCTGACCAGCATTCATTTGTTTGGGATGCGTTTGAAAATAATGTACAAAATTATCTAAATATTTACGTTTAATGTACACAATTTACTGGCTTAGTTATATGGGACACACATTACTATGGCTGTACTTTGTTGGTTTAGGGTTATTTTTAAAACGATTTTGATTTGCTATGTTAATCGGCTAAATAGAAATACAAAGTTGTCAGTACTTGTTTCTCTTTCTTTCATAAGAACTGCGTGCATATCTCGTCTCGTTTTACCATTCTATTTCGCAATTTTCAATTTAGTCTTCCTTTTCATTAGCAAAAATCTACTTGCTGTGCGTTCGTTGAGCCGTCGAATTCATTTCATTGAATATTTTCCGAAAATTCCGACTTTTTAACTTACAATTTCATGTAAGATGAAACGGCGTCATGGTTATTACGCTGAAGTATTAATTTAAAAGCAAATCATAATACGGACACAAGATGTCTTCGTCAAATGAATCTTTGCGAAAATCTGTGGATGCAGATGGTGCATCGAATTCGCAACACAATCAAGAATCTCTAAGCGCAGACAAAAAGAAATCTAGTGAATCTCAGTCTAGCTGTTACTGGTATGTAAAACACATTTCTTTCTGATATGATCTACACATAAAAACAATAGTCACATTAATGATTCCCATAAATAGTTTGAAATGACATTGTTGACGAAAGGCCGACTTTTGGCGGTAAAACTAATGCACTGATCATCTTTCTCAATTAGCTTATTCTCCGCCTACATTTGCGTGTTTCTAGAGTGTATGTGCTTATAATTACCTAGTCTGTTAAGCTAAACGTCTTCATTTCATTCACATTTTAACCTTTTATCTACTAATATATCCAACTATTACTTATGTATATTCTTTAATAAATAATTAACACATCCTCTTCCTCATCTAGTGATGAGAGTATTTTTATCAGTGTATAGTTCTTTTACAACGTTAATATATTATTTTATATCTTGTGTTTCCAGTGGTAAAGACCGTAACCTCAACATAGCAGAGTTGCTATGTGCTTCATGCAGCAGATGGTTCCACGAGTCATGCATCGGCTACCAGCTCGGGAAGTTGGTCCCTTTCATGACAAATTACCTGTTCATCTGCAAGAACTGCTCACCCACTGGTCTGGAGACTTTCAAGAAGAATCAAGCTCGTAAGTGTTTGTTTACATTCTAGGTATTATGTAAACTTGAGTTTCCTTCATTATTAGCTTTCATAATAAAGGTTAAGCCTAAAAAGAATACAAAATTTTTAACCATATTGTCCTAAACTTTCATACTTTATTACCAGATATACTATAAAACTGACATTGGTTTTTAAAATTCAAGCTAGGTTAGTTAACTAAGCTTATTTGCATGCTTACCTACTACAGTTACTCTATTCAGTTTTATACCTGAGTTGTAAACTAAAGTAAACAATGTATATGTTCCAGCATTCCCACAAATGTGTTTAACAGCAATTGCCAATCTAAGACAAGAGAGCTGTAAAGATGGCTCCAACAAGAATCTCTTCAGCAAGGACCGTGAGATTATTCCATATATTGACCAGTATTGGGAAGCAATGACCACTATGCCAAGAAGGTACTATTAGTCATAAGGTATTTATTCTGGTGGCTGGATAATTAATCTCATTCATCAAAACTACATATTTATCTAAAAACAACACGCAATATTTCATTCAACCTACATTTTTATATAAATCCTTCAACCATATTACATGAAACCTCTTTAGAGATTATTCTCAGGTTGCATACAAAAAGGAAAAAAAAAGAAAATGCTATCAACACGACATTGATTTCACTAGATTGTCAGATGTTTTACTTGTGGTGTTGCAAAGATATTGCTAAAATTTCTCTAAATATTGATTTTTACAAGCAAATACTAATAATAATCTGCATCACATGAAAAAGAGTCTTCTATTTTGTGGTAAGCATATACTAAGTAAGAGTTGTATGAGATCATAGCCACAGAAAACTATATTATTATATATTCTAGAATATAGCCTACCCTACTCAGATCTCATCTGATAATTTCTGATTAATTAAATGTATGTATAGGTACCAACTAATTAATAAAAAAAAAAATATATATATATATTTTAGGACACATCACAAAGCGCCATCTAGCCCCATACTAAGCTTACGCTTGTATCATGGGTACTAGATAACGGATATAATACATAATATATACTTTTCTTTTGTAAATACATACTTATTATACATAGAAACGATCTGACTCAACACAATTAATAGTTCTATCCAAATGACGGAAACGATTTCTTTTTATGAATGATTGATTAAATATCTTTATTTTTATTTGTGTGGCAGTAGTTCATTAGTTTATTGTATTTACCTATGTCATCCAACATTATAGCCCACTAATAATATTAAGAACTATGCACTGTCATGTAGTTTTATGTTGTTTTGTCATAAAGTCCTGTCTACTTGTTCTAGGGTGACTCAATCTTGGTACGCTACCGTCCAGCGAGCCCTGATAAAGGACATCCAAGTGTTGTTTACATATGAAGAGGATGCAACCCTGGGGCCAATGTTTGGGTTGTACAATATAGAGCTCACTGCCATCAAGCCTAACTACGAGGCTATGATAAAGCAGGGACAGCTTAAAGTCACCGATATGGGGATTGCAACAAGTAAGTGTTAGTGTTTATTTCTTGTTTTATTACATCACTACATAGTAATCAAAGTCACTTTCCGCGTCGGTGACTATGTATGTATGTATACTTAAATTTCTAAACTGCACAACAGATTTTGGTGCAGTTTTTTGAATAGATAGAGTGAGTCTAGAGAAAGGTTTGTATGTATAATAACAAAAATGGAAATGGGCAAAAGCTAGATTTTATATAAAGACCTGGGTGCCCATCACATTTAATCTGTGGTGGAGTCTGAACCCTCAGTGAGGAGGAAATATTACTAATCATAATAAAGCCAATTTATTCCCAGTTCAAAACATTATTGGTTGTTAAATTCATCTATGTTGTGTACATGTTACTTATTTTTCTTTAAATAATTAAAGAATAAGTATGTACATAACAGATCAATTAACAACCAAATAATGTATATTAAGAAATCATATAATGGTATATGGGCACCCAATATTGGGCCCTTAAATATAACTAAAACAGGAGGAAATTCTTTAGTGTTTCTGATGTTAAGCATTGCAGGGTGTAACTTGCCTTCCTTCAAGATATCTCTATATTTAAAGATCTTATGTGTTGTACTCCCCTGAAACATGTCTTAAATAGTTAGGTACAGGTTTCAGTTGTAAGCTTTAGGGAATCTTCAGCTTGCTAAGGTATGTGAAGCTTTATTTGGTTAAAGATGAGGTATATCTGTGGTATGCATACAAATGCACATCAAATTGTTTCAATTGTACATCATTTGTAACCATGGAGTTGTTACTAAATGATTTGTATGAAATTGGCTCTTGAAGATGACTGACGAAACACATGTTGGAATTTGTGTAACAGAATTTTTAAATTGATGGTAGTAGATGGACTAGTAGGTACAAGAAGGTTCCTATACACATAGTTCCTATCATATTTTCTTAGGTTCGGCAGGTAATACAATACATATGTACTTCTATGGATGACCAATTACATTTGCAAGTTTATTTGGGCTGTATGAGTCACAAAAATTTAAATCATAATAATTCGGATTAGAACATTTTTTTTCTGTTTATTGTGTAAATATTTTTTAATTAGTATTATTAGGTTGCCTGGAAAAGATCACTCCATGATAAAGCCCTCTGTCCCAAACTTATGTTCTAAATTTCCTATAAGTATACTTGTTTTTTTTTGTAATTGGTGTACTATTTGTATTATGTATTCTGTGGTACTATTAAGTATTTTATAAGATTTGAAGGACAAACTTAACTTTATACGTAGGTGTTTTTTGAATTATTTGTGGATATGGACTTTTACTCAAGTAAAGCATCGTAAACTCAAAAAGCTTTGGTTATTTACAAATACTCGAAACTCTGACAAATTATTCTTCGAACACGTATCGCACGGTCGCGAACACCAGAGGACTCGAAGCGAATCTAGAAACCTAGTGACTAGACTCTTGGTTTATTTTATCTTAATTTTACTTTACTTCTAAAGCAAAGAATTTGATATTTTTGTCTGAGACTCATTTGAGCTCTGTATATTTTAAAATCTTACTTCTATTCACTTATCAGTAATGTCATGAATAATTAATGAAGTTCTTACCATGGTGTAATGTCATACATTCCATCTCACGCAACGATATATTTAACCTTGAATGTTTAACTATCAACAAATGTATCTAGTAATCTGTAAATCCATTTTACACTAATAATAGTTGGTTGTATGCTTGTGCGTATAATACCTATTTGTTTTTCTTTCACGCTCCACGGTCAATCAATCTAATTAGTATGTAATTATCAGCTTATTAGCTTATGTGCTCTTATTTTAAACATAGGCTGCTTTTATCCCAGACTAGCTGGTGCCAGCGACTTCGTCCGCGTGGAATAGTTATTACCATAAAAACGGTTCTAGTGAGTTAACCTGAAAAGATAGACATATATTGTTGAGGACATTTTGTTAGATTATTTTAAGAGGAATAATTCTTTCATAGGTGTACCTATGAAAGAATTATTTTTGTGATATCTTGAACCGTTTTCGCAGCGCATGCAACGGAAGCCCTCAAAGATGAATAATTTTCCCAGTTTTTTCCACATTTTCCATTATTTCTTCGCTCCTATTAGTTGCAGCGTGATGTTATATAGCCTAAAGCCTTCCTCGATAAATGGTCTATTAAAAACAAAAAGAATTTTTCAATTCGCACCAGTAGTTCCTGAGATTAGCGCGTTCAAACAAACAAACAAACAAACTTTTCAGCTTTATAATATTAGTATAGATTTACGCGAGTAACACCGCGGGCCCCACTAAGTAATATCCTTGTATCACCATACATATGACCGTATTTAATACGTAGGTATTCATAGCTCCATATCCGGCCGTCTGCCGCTATAGGTTCAAACAAACTAGCACAATATTCTATGCCCTTGTAGTACAATCATACACAGTTGGCCTCGCGCCAAACTGAAAAACTAACGCGTCCGTTCAGTCTAGATCCGCAGTAAGTACATACATAAAATTCTAGACACAAGACATGACTGAATAGTGAATAATGACATTGTTCTTGCAGTACATAGGTACATGTATTGTAAACAGTGGCACACACTCACACACACGCAGCCCGCCGACACGGCCACACGGCCCACGCTAGTGTGAGTGATAACACCGATAAGTGTGTACTGTACACATAGCCAGCGTCGTATTCGTGCGATTTCTCTATCGATCTTATATTTAAATAGCACAAATATATCACCTTGAACTTCATGGCTGGTAAGCGAAACTTTTCTATTTTCCTTTATTGTATTGACGCGTAAAGAATACGTTATTGGTCGTATCGTAGGTAAAGATAACGGATCGCGATCGCCTTGAGCGGATGTTTATTTGTGAGTTTGTGTTTGTATGTAAAACAGGGTTCCCACATTTTTATGGTAAAATTGGAATTGTTTCGGTCGCGATCGAGCCGTTATCCGCGGCGCAGTGTTGGACACTGGGAGGTGCCACTTGATAGGACCGGCTTTATCTTATCACAATATAACTTGTACCAAATAAAACTAATAAGTACCTTGTACGGTTTGACTAAATCAACGTCTTCTGGGATCTTTATGATGGATCGTAAGTTTTTTGTAACTCAATTTAATTTCATTAAATATTATTATCTACGTTTTAATTGTGCGCTCTTAATTTGTTTGTGATAATTGTTTTCCTGTTTCGTTAATTTATTTAAACAGCATGTTGCTTTATCGCAGTTTTATATTTAGGTATTGAATTAAAATATTCTGAATTATTTTATTGAGGTCATTCGAAATTGAATTTACACACAATTATGGAAATTATCAAAACCTTAGCAGCACTGGAAAAGTTGATGCTTATAAACATAAGCATTATGTACATAGGTATTTATATAAACATATAGGAATCTACGTGACTAGCATACTTACGCAATCTATGAAGATAACCATACTGCTTGCCTATTGTACACAATCCTACACTCGATCTGACCACCGCTACTTTAATGTCCACTTATAATAAAGTATATAATATATCCTACTTTAAAATACGTACCGATATGATATAATTAATATTAAATCTAAATAAATGTCTATAACCGAACAAGCAAAAAGTCCGCAGGTAGACACCGTTTTATGGTGGAAGTGCCGAAGTATCGAACACAGCGCTTTGCTTCAACGTTTATTGTACGGACGGCAAAGCTTTGGAACACTTTACCAGAAGCTGTGTTTCCTGCGAACTACAATCCAGGGGTTTTCAAATCTAGAGTTAATAGGTATCTTCTAGGTAAACGTGTTACACCCTAGGCTGCAGCAATGCTTAACATCAGGCAGGCTGTAGTCAACCGTAAACCTATTCCACGTAAAAAAAAAGTACGGGTCGAGAATAGATTTCACGGAGGAGACAATATTGAGCTATTAAAAAGATATATATATATATATTTTTCACAAATATGTTTCACAACATATTTGCAAGGCAATTAATCATTACGAACAATAGCTAGTTTAGAACGGTATCGAAACACTGTCGTAAATCTATACGTGTAAAATGTCCTTTAAAAGTTGGATAGATTAGTTATATTCTTATATTCTTGTAATTCTGTAGGTACCTACAAGGTACCTACCTATTATCGTGAAGCATCAAGATCGATAATACGCTTGCCTTGAAAGTAGGTTAGTTGGTAACTGGGTCTGAGATCTTTGCACTGGAAATGTTAACTCGATGAGTAATATAATACTCGTATACTTATATGTAGTTCATTGCTAATATTTATTCGATTTTCTTTTATGTTGGTACTTGATGAATGAGGATGGAAAGTGAAAAGGATTTACGATATAGTGTTGAATAACGTATCGTTTATCTAAATTCCATTTACATTTGTTTCTTTATCTTTATATATAATAGTGAAAACAATAGTAGATGTTATTGTTGAGTATGTGCTGATACGAGTCTTACGATCATCCTTGCATCCTCTTCAAATTTATAAACACGTAGGTACACGTTCTTTCAATCGAAAGTAAACATCCCATACAGAGAATATTCACAAAAACTGTAAAAATTGTTTTACAATTTTATTTGCATTCTGTTCAAATCTCAGTTACCAGTCAGGTAACAAGAAATTAATATTCAGACTTTACGTCTTTTCATATCAGTTGCAAGCCTTATTACAGTAAATTAAAATATTGCGTTAGTTCATTGTATATGTATTTATGTACCTATGTCTTGACATGTGTAAAAACAGTAATTAAAAGATCATGTTTCTACTTTATGAATCGATCACATTATGTGATTGTTGTGGATCATTACGCTACAATCACTTCGGGAAAAAAGTAATTTACTTAAAACCTAAGTAACCTAATCTCTTTCCAGTCCCCTTAGCCGGCAATGTGAAGGGGCGGCAAGGCAAGCGCCGGCCGGCGGTCGGTGGGGCGGCAGAGGCAGGCGCTCCGGTCGGCAAGAAGGGCCGCACTGCCGACCTCGGCACGCTAAAGTTGCCGTCCCATGGATACCCCACGGAGCACCCCTTCAATAAGGACGGGTATAGGTACATCTTGGCTGAGCCTGATCCTCACGCGCCGTTCCGACAGGTTAGCTTATTTAAACTAATTAAAAAAAACTAACAAAAAGTCGTTGGTTCTAGCTTGTTTTTTAAACTGCAAGTGAAGTGTCTCAGTACATGTAAATCTTGTTTTATACACCTAATAATGTCGTTTATGTCGTAAATTTTTGGTGCAAGGTTTTGGAGTACTTAGTTGGACAACTTCTAGATTCTGTGAATTAACTTATATAAGTTGTGTGAATTGTCCCAGAATATTTATTTATTGAATAAATGAAGTCAAAGTCACCGAGTTTCCTTTTTTATCATAAACATAAAGGCCCTTCGGGCGGCTATAAACCATATATTCTGTTTATAGGAGTTCGATGAGAGCAACGAGTGGAGCGGCAAGCCTATCCCGGGCTGGCTGTACCGCGCGCTGTGCCCGGGCGGCGTGCTGCTGGCGCTGCACGACCGCGCGCCGCAGCTGCGCGTGGCGGAGGACCGCCTCGCCGTCACCGGGGAGAAGGGGTACTGCATGCTGCGAGCCACGCACGGTCAGTGTCACACTCACTCTTTTTGGGTCGTATCTCTTTATGACTCAGGTTATTAAACCCCCTCTCTCTCACGTTTTTTAAAGTTCTCTTCTCTTGGGCAAGTACATCGAGGACAGCGGTCAGGTCCCTTTATGAAGACAATGTTTTTTTTGGGCAGGATTTTGTGTCCTTCATACACAAAAGCCTGTTTTCTCACGATGTTTTCCGCCACTGTCAAAACAATATAACTCGAAATAAAGTCATTGGTGTAGACCCGAATTCGAAACAAAGTCCATTAGAGAGTTCGTCTGCTTATCTTTGTCTAACCACCGACCCACCATCATTTTAGAGAAGTGATACACAGCTAGCAAATTATTCTTGAAACGAGTCTTCCTTACCACATGGCAGGCGTGTCCCGCGGCTCGTGGTACTGGGAGGCGACCGTGGAGGAGGCTCCCGAGGGCGCGGCGTCGCGGCTGGGCTGGGGCCGGCGCTACGCCAACCTGCAGGCGCCGCTCGGGTACGACAAGTTCGCCTACTCCTGGCGCAGCAGGAAGGGGACCAAGTGAGTACACTTTTTATATACCAAGCATCTTTATTATCTCACCCTAGCATCATATTTCTCACTAGTGGGTGCTCGCGGCTTCGCTCGCATTAAGAAGTAAAATTTGCATCCCCTATAAAAGTAATGCTTCGCTCGCGTAGTAAAACTTGCATCCCCTATTTCACCCCTTTAAAAGTGGCATTCCCAAAAATATTTTCTTAGCGGATAGAATATATAGGTAATAGAATTAAAATTTTATTACGATAATACTGCAAGTAATCCATTTCAAGTGTATAAAAATAGCTTATGAAGCTAAGTAGAGCTGGTTGGTTCTATCAACATGACATTATCCGTTAACCCCTATGACCTTTTAACACAATTGCAAAAAACATTTAAATGTTGTAAATCTTTACATCCAGTATAAAATATGAAATATATAAAAAAACTAGTGAGTGCACGCGGCTTCGTTCGCGGAGTCAAACTTGCATCCCCTATTTCACCCCTTTAAAGTGGCATTTCCAAAAATCCTTTCTTAGCGGATGCCTACGTCATAACATCTACCTGCATGCCAAATTTCAGCCCGATCCATCCGTTGGTTTGGGCTGTGCGTTGATAGATCACTGTCAGTCAGTCTGCCACCTTTGAGTTTTATATATTACAATATTGGTTTTAATAATTTAGAATCTAATATAAAAAGCGGCTGTAAAGGGGCCTTGTCAAAATAATATAATGACGCATGGTGTTGCCAGATTACAATAATTATGTAGATATAGGTAATCGTACCTGACTCCACTACTCCTAAGAGCATTGATGACGTACGCATCCCTACGTCATAACATCTACCTGCATGCCAAATTCCAGCCCGATTCGTCCAGTGGTTTGGGCTGTGCGTTGATAGATCACTATGTCAGTCAGTCAGTCAGTCACCTTTGAGTTTTATATGTTTGCGTGCAGGTTCCACGAGTCTCGCGGCAAGCACTACAGCGCGGGGTACGGCGAGGGAGACACGCTGGGCTTCCTCATCGTCCTGCCAGAGAGCGCCGCCACCAAGTACACGCCCAACACATACAAGGACCGGGTCAGTATAATATAGTTAACTCAATTATCAAGAACTCATCAATCAGGAAATCAGGAAGAAACATGCTCGCTTTTTTTTACATGGAATAGGCCAACGTATACGCCATAGCCTGCCCAATGTTGGGCACCACTTTAGTCTAAGATGTTGCACGTTTGCCGAGGAGAAACATATACAAATACATTAAAAAAGTATATAAGTACAAAAGAAAAGTATATAAGTATTATATCCGTTATCTAGTACCCACGACACAAGCGTTTGCTTAGTGTGTGGCTAGATGGCGCTGTGTGCAATGTCCCGGAATTTTTATTTATTTTATTTTTATTTACTCTAGATTTGAAGACCCCTCCCTGGGTTATAATTTTTTGGAAACAGGGCTCTAGGTATAGTTCCATAATCTCGCTGTCCTTACTACGAAGGCAGAAGCAAAGCGCTTAGTGCGAGTCTTTGGTACTTCCGCCATGGATCGCATACACAATATACTCGCTTTTATGCAATATTATAAAATCCGAAGTTCGAGTTTGTTTCTTTCGGATTTATACTCAAACCGCTGGACTGATACAGGTGAAATTTGGTATGGAGATAACGGAAAAAGTAAAAAAAAAACTTATTCCCTGCCTAATACATTTGTATATTCTGGTACCCACCCTCTAAATATTCGAAAGTAAACAACCTAGTGCATTTCGTCTGCTCGACGGCTTGCTCTGTTCGAGAATAAGCATTACTACCATCGACTATGTCGTCACTTGTGCAGGTTCTAACCTGGACCTGCTGGTCAAATATCTTAACAGTCTTCTTCTTCTTATCAAATGAGAGTGGCCAACTCTGGTGTCGAGAGTTTATCAAGCTGCAGCTTTATAAGGGCCTCTGACATGGCTTAACGACTGCCGTACTAGGCAAACAGCCGGGACCTACAATTTAACTTGTCATCCGACCCACAGAAGCTTGACAGTAAAATGTTTACAAAAATATTTGCATTAAAATACGATTCATGGGTATGTCTCATATGGTACATCAGACTGCATCATGTGAACAAAATTTCTGTTGCTAATTTCCAGCCGCTCGTGAAATTCAAGAGCCACCTCTACTACGAAGACAAGGACAACGTGCAAGAATCTCTGAACAACCTGAAGCAACTGCCCGGAAGCAAGATATACTTCTTCAAGAACGGGGAGTGTCAAGGGGAGGCATTTACTGACATCTTCCAGGGATGTTACTACCCCACTGTGTCGCTGCATAAGAACATCACTGTGAGCGTCAACTTTGGACCCAATTTCAAATGTCCACCGACCACTGAACATAAGTTTAGACCGGTAAGTTTGTTACTAATACAATACTTATATTGTGTCTCAGTTTTAGTCACAATTTTCACAAATGGACTAAGGTAAAACAAAACTACCCTGGCTTTCGCTATTTAGCTTTATACATTTTGAGGAAAAGGATAAATATTTAAAAACGCACCAAAAAATTACTATGTAACTTTTGTCAGTAACAAAGTTGAGATACAAAAAAATAAATAGAATAGAAAGTTAATAAATAAAACTTTAGTGAGTGTTTAGCAGTAAGCAAAATTGTAATCTATACATTAATTTAAAAAAAAAGTTTGAAGGTACTTCGAATTGATAACAGAACACATTCCAACAATTTATAGAATTTTTGTCTGTTTATCTGTCATGTCTGTTTATTTAAAGGCTCCTAACGTAAATACGGCTGAACGTATCATCATGATTTTTGGTATGTGTATAAGGTCTTAGGACTGTCATAGGCTACTTTTTATCCAGAAATGATGCGAGCGAAGCCGTGATCGTCCACTAGTATAAAATAAAATATTTTTTTTTCAACAATATTTTCCAGATGTCCGAAAAAGCAGAGGAAGCAATCTGCGAGCAAACAATGGCCGACCTGCTCTACCTGACTGAGAACGAAGGCAAGCTCCGGCTGGACAACTTCAACCTCTGATACTACTAACACCGCGCGCCCAGCTCGCGGTGTGTGTGACCTTGTGGAGTGAGAGTGTGCAACAGACAGTCATACCAGTGCTATATGACTCAAGTAATGCTGAAACTGGCTTTGATTACATCAACTAATCTTTATTGCGAATAATAATACAGAAAAACAAGGGAAGAAAGACCATACATACTTACTACTCCTTTTTACAACTTATCTTTTTTCAAATTTTCTAATAAAGATTCTCTAAGAAGACTGATTTTCTAAGGAGATCAGTCTATCAGCAGGCCCATCGAATTATTAAATTTGTGCTGAAATTGATGAGCCATCTGTTTTTTCAAGAATCCAGGGGATGTTCATCATAGTAATCACCAGCTTACTGATTTGTCAACAAGTCAGTGATTGTTTATGATTGTAAATAAATAAATAAATAAATAAATATTCCGGGACATTGCACACAGCGCCATCTAGCCCCACACTAAGCAAACGCTTGTGTCGTGGGTACTAGATAACGGATATAATACTTATATACTTTTCTTTTGTAAATACATACTTATTATACATACAAACGACCAGACTCAACACAAGTAATTATAAATTTTAAATTTCATAAATAATCTGATTTAATATTATTGCAAAGATGCCAAGCCATGCAGTATTGCTTGAGATGTATTTATGCATTTAAGTCCATACATAGTCTATAAAAGTATTTGCTAAAACAACTATGTTTTATGTACAAAGAACAATCTATAAAACTTGTATTAAAATTGTATTACTCTGCAGTAATGAAATTATGATATCTCATACTGTATTGTATACCTACATATATCTCATTTTATATATTTGTGAATGAATCGAATAGTGTTTGTAACTGCTAGAAAATAAATAAGAAATATAGATATTAACTTTATTTTTCTTTTTTAACTAAATGATTACCTGTGTTTCATTTATTTCCATATCTGTTCGAAATTGCTGTACGAAACTGTTGACCCCTAATATATTGCCTATTTTACTACAAAATTAAAAGCTAACTAATAACATATATTTGACTACAAGTTTGTAAGAGTGGTCAACTCTGCACTCAAGTTTTCAAACTGCTTTAACTTTTTGCAGGAAATCTGCAACTATCATGATATCCAACATGGATTGGAAGTAGATACATTATGTATAAACTTGCAGTTGGCAAACAAACAAATTTTATTCCTAATGCAATTTATATAAGTAGCCTATCTATAATATTTAGACATGATGTAGTTTACTTTCCGAAGCCCCCTCTGCAGTTGGGACTGCTCTCTACAACCTTGTCACTGTTGTCCCATTGTTGTGGAGTTTTGGCCACTATGGACAGAGCATGGACACCGGTTTGTAGCTCTTCTTTTAGCACATCATTCACCAGCCGATGTCTCTGTAGCACAAAGAAACAATAAAATTAAACTTTAATAACTAAACCGATAAACACTAGAGACATAATTATATTAAACACCTGTGGTGTTATTCACGGTTAGAAGAAGCCTACGTAATTAGTGTTAATGCAGGGTGTAATCTACCTCCATGTTAAATTTCATACAATTTGGTTCTGCCGTTTTGAGTGTGAAGAAGTGAAAAACATACACCCACACACAAAAGCATGCCAGTATTATGCTTTTATACAGCGTAGAGTAGACTTGGTTGGAGCTCGCAAGTCCTGGCAAGTATAGAGACTTGCATTCAAAATAATAAGCAAAATCAGATATATGGACACCTCTAAACTTGTTTATAAGTTATATTAGTGTATAACAGGGATACTGTTAATTTTAACAGAGATTTTGTAAGAGTGAGCGTCAATAACGGATCACGGATGCTAATTTCATCATGCAAACTGCATTAGTTCAAATGCAACTTCTTACCTTGATCAGTGGCAAGCCTTCAAATTTATCCGATACCACCACAACTTTGAAATGAGTCTCAGCTCCTTTGGGTACATTGTGCATGTAAGATTCATTGATTATATCCAAGTGTTTAGCTTCTAGATTTGTTTGCAGTTTATTCCTTATCGTGGTTTCTATTACACCGCCAGTAGACATGGTTCTACGAAAAGTTGAGATGGCTAGGAACAAAAAACTATGTTGAAATAAAAATATGTATGATAAAGAAATAATAACGGTTCAGTTATAGATAGCTGTGGTTTTGTTGTAATAAATTTAACAAAAAAACGGTGGCTTGAAAACGCATAACGAAATTGGTGGTAGCGCGTATACCGATAATATAATATACAAATACATCACTTACATGATCGCAATAGGACGTTCATGAATATTTTTAGAATAAATATACGTGATTTTATTTAATTTTTCTTCTTTTTCGTATTGTTTTTCTATTCCTGAATGAAAACACAAAACAGCTGATTGTACTTCTCGCAAATAAATTGACATTGGCAGTAAAGAATTTGACGACGTTTTGACATTAGGTCACACACACAGCGGGAAATTTAAAACTAGGTAAGTATGTAAGTAGGTACTTCTAATAAAAGGAAGAGGCAGTACCTATACTTAGCGAGATTAATATTTTGTGAAAGGATAAAATTGCTACTTATATTAATAATTTTTCACCAATCAGAATGCAATAAAACACAATTCACTTGATTTGAAAATTACAAAAATCATGATCAGTGTACCAGCTTTATATTTTAAGAGCTTATTTAAAAAAATCTATTAACTGCTAAGTACTTGTATTCTGTGCTGCTACTATCAAACTTACCTACTCTATCAAAATAAATCTTCGAGTTTTCGGCATTTAAAACATGTCTTAACCTCTAGTCGTAATCATCGTCAGCTTAATTTAGAGAAGAAGATAGCGCTTAAATTTAGAAATTTGCTTTTTATAACAATATGTATGTACTATGAGCATACAAGAAATGCCTAATTGTAAGATCAAATAACTCGACGATTTTGAAATTCTATCAGATTGAGAATAGATTCCCTATATCAGAGAAATAAGTGCTCACTACCCGCTTTTTATCTGTTTTAGTTGAACAAACTGACAGGCCTTCGACCTAGTTAGGTACTAAGCAAGTAATAAACAAAATCAACAAGAAAATTAATATTACTACATAAAAAAGTGACGTGCACAGTAAAAAGCATGAAGATCCCTAGAAAAAGGATTCCTGGTTATGTATTCTGTGCTCCTGGGCGGCAGGAGGCGGTCAGACGAGCTGACCGGTAAAGACGTTACCAGACAAGGTCCAGAAATTGTGGGTACCTAGGTAAATACTTAAGTAGTTTTCGTATAAGTAATTCTAAGTTTTAAACAGTCCTGTTTACAAATATTACTACTCCGTTCGTGGTATTTTTCCTGCAGTGCTTGCACACAAACTATTGCCCAAATAGCTCTTTGAATGGCTATCGACTTCAAACAACTGCAATAATATTGCCATAGATTTTTTTTATTGCCCGTGATGGATTGATTTTTCATTGGATATCGTTACAGCGAGTTTGTTTTCCCTCTGCCGCCATTTTCGTGATATATCGCGCGATCAAATAATATCCGTTTTTCTTTTTCACTTTACACCCCATTTTTGTGGGATCAGCCCGTTTGCTATGGGTGTTAGGTATGCTTTATGTTGGAATATAGATATCGGATTTCGATTTCGAACGGATTTCAGATAATGTTGAATAATGGCTTTTTAGGTACGCCTATTTTAAGGGTTCCAGGGTAAGTATAATATGTTTTCAATAAGTTATATCAGATACTTGGAGGTAGGAAGAGCTAAAGAATATATTTGATAATGACATAGATATTTGGTTAGGTCGTTTTGTCTCCACTCTCCACCGAAATCTTACTTCAAAAAAAGTTAGACTACCTATCACATTTTTTAACGATTTATGTACAAACTCTAGTTCACAAAACTGTTTGTTCCAGCCTTTTCAATCTTGTTCTGGCATATTACTGCATCCTTAGGCATCCGATATGGAAGGATTTTTGGAAATGCCACTTTTAAAGGGTGAAATAGGGGATGCAAGTTTTACTTCTTAATGCGAGCGGTGCCGCGAGCACCCGCTAGTTAGTTATATATACCCGTTCACCTAGTAACTATTAATACTATTATACATATACTAGGTGTAAGTGCTTACCAAGCTGAGTGAATAAGAAGCTAAACAAGTAAGTTGTACGAGTAAACAGTAGAGATGGACAGGTGACGTCGCGTGCTGAACGAGCTTGAATATCCGGCATGCAACCTGTTCACGGGGCCCTGTACCTACTGGAAAGTATTTAAAAGTGCTTGTTTCTTTATTATTATTGAAAGACGATATAACACAAGTGGTACCAACGGTCGCTTGTCCGAAAAGCTTGGAATTGAGTGTGAATTTACGTAGTCGACCGTGGGCGAGTGGTTTAGGCGTTCTGAGAAGTAATCAGGATAACGCAGGTTCGAATCTTACCGGTTGTGATTATTTTTGCTTAATTCCAATTAAGTTTAGGAAGATTATAATGTATTTACTTATACCATTCTCCTCCACATGTCGTTTTTATCGCTGTTGATAGACAGGCCATAGAAGTGTAGCTCGACCACAATACGGTGTATGCATTTTGATTGTGCTAAGAAAGATTAAATGAAGAGAGCCCTGCTTAGAAAAGGATTTTAAAATGCTGCTGATGATGATGATCACTCTCTCACGATCTTGCGCCATCGATCCAAGCGAGTGAAAAACGCACTACACCATACATGAAATGTTTTCTTGACTGAATGCAGTGACCGTCACAAGTCAGCTTACACAGAACTTGAGATTGCATAGAACCCTAACGCTAGAGGCTGCCCAGGACCGTTCTAGGCGCTAATAGTAGCAGCATATGTATATTAAAGACGAGATCTAAGTGGAAATTTCTTAGTTCCAATTTTACTCAAGCGTAGAGTTAGTTAGTTACCTTATGTGGACGGTAGGCGTTACGTGCGCTTCAATATCCGGCTTGTCACTCCACCTATACCAGCTAGTTGGCTAGAAAGAGATCAGTACGACGTGTGGCCTGGTTAGTCTATGTATAGTATACCTACTTCACGTATGATAAAACTGGTGTGTATAATTATGCTAAGCTACTGTTAAATTAAAAAAAAAAACTTTGTGACAAGCGTTAGTAGGTACGGTACATTTAAACAAAATAAAAAAAACAAAAAGAAATTTAATTTGGATGACTTAAGGTTATCTACTTATTGAAAAAAATTGGGCTGGTTAGCAGTTTATACTAGATATACCTAAACATAACTTTTATACCTACATATGTCTCTAGCCAAATGAAGCTAGACAAATTCTCGGAAAATCCTTTCAAAGTTATAGGATGTGACATTTATTAAAGCGAGCGATGGCCACGCGTTCATATTGGAAGCCCAGCTGCAAAGCAAACTGCGCTGCGCTTAGGCAAACAACGTACAATTTTAATTGGATGACAGACAGACTAAACAAAAAGTTTTTATGTGGATGAAAAACGGAGGTTCGAGCTCCAGTAAGCTTGTTTTTAAACCCCCGCGGCGTAGCAACGGTTGTTATAAGTTGCAGCCGTTATGTTGCCAGATCGGCCTTGAGTGATTAGATGACGATTATAAATAAAATAAATATTCCAGGTACATCGCCATCTAGCCCCACACTAAGCAAACGCTTGTGTCGTGGGTACCTACTAGGTAACGGATATAATACTTATATACTTTTGTTTTTTAAATACATACTTATTATACGAGTACATACAAACGAGTTCAAACGACCAGACTCAACACATATAATTATAAATTTTAAAATTCATAAATTCAAAATACTTACTTGTGTCATGCGGGAATCAAACCCGCAACCTAGATTATAAGGCAGAGCCACTACCAACTAAGCTAACAGGCCAGTCAAATAATATTTACTTGTTATTGGTTTGATAAAAATTAAATACCATTTGGTGTAATCATTATATGTAGTAGGTAGGTACTATTTTCAAAGACATGATGATGATTGATAAATTCAGCTCAGAAATTATTTAATAGGTCTTAAACATGTTTCAGAAGGTTTCTGTCGAACAAATACAGCATCAGATACTAAAAAAAATCGGCAAAGTAAATAGAAAGATAGATTAATGCATTATTGGACACACAAATAAAATAAACCACAATACAAAAAGGATAAAACTAACCTAATGTCACAAATGCCTTATCGCTGAAAGCGACCCTTCCAGGGAACCGTAGCATGGAGGGGAAAACCTAAAGAAGCGACTAGACAGGCTGTACAATAAAGAAAATAAATAAATAAGGGTACCTCCAAGCTAGCGACGATCCTCCACTCTCGTGAAGGTTCGTCGCTAGCTGTCGACATTTTAAACGATCCACTCTATCAAGAAAATTAATTTCATAAAAACAATTCAAGTGTTCGCGATAAATGACTCTCCTCGCGCTCAGTAATAATGTAACCTGAACTCGGGCTGTATAAATAACGCCTCTAAGCCCGGGCTAAAGTGTTTATTTACTCCTCTAAATGCAGCCACCGCTGGCATAATTCAAAATATGTTATTATTCTAAATCCAGGGGACGCCTACGGTCCGGTCCGCGGCGACAACAGCCACTGCAATGCAAATTGCTTGAATTATACTTAAAATTGAAATGTTTTAACATTCCCCGCGTCCTAAACTAAACTCTACCATCCCATACTAAAGTCTAGTTTACTTCCGATGCTTTCGAATAGAAACGTTCCCACGATATTATTTGATGAGCGCGGAATGAGTGTTCTGAATAAATTTGCAAGTGGTTTACACGATATAGAAAGGTATGCTTTTAATGGCGGTTCCTTGTTTTAAATTAGCTCGGACGCGGAACCGTAACGGAGACTTGTTTAAGAATATTTTGTTTCAAAAGTGTTACGGTTTTAAAGCAAACCTTTTAATTTCCAAGTTTTCACTTTGATGTCAAAAACAGTGCTCACTGCTACTTATGTATTCATACATTAGAATAAGCACTTCAAAAGTTAGTCGAAGCCAAGTCTATCTAGTTATTACATTTTACCCAGAATAAAGCAATTTTGTAATTAAATTAAATATTTCAATTTGAAATTTGATACTTTACATTTTTCAGGAAAACCGACGAAAAGCTAATTATCGCGCATAACCTAAACAAACAAAAATGAAATCCACGTCCAGTACTCTAATACCTTCGAGCTTATTTTTTATTCCTGCGGAAGTTGGTCGATGCGCCCCGCAAACAGTTCGGGCAAAGTCTACCTCTCACGGGTGTTACTTCATAATCCCCTCTAATGGAAAGTTGTTCCATGAGGTCGCAACAAAATGATATCATACTCCCTTGCTCGGGGATTAACACTAATTACGTTTCGCTGTGAATTTTCCGCTCAACGACACGCCGTTGCAAAGCTTGGCTATAAATATTTCGTTTCTGGATGAAACCAGTCAAGACCTATTCGGAATTACAGTTTTGTTCATTGTACAAAGACAATGAGTGCTTTAACTTTGAAAATGGATAAGGTAAAAGGAACAAAGACATTGAAAATAGTATTAGAATTTAATTACTGAATTTTAAGTCGTTCCATTACAATTTGTCACCATAAAATATTGAATATTATATATTATTTACATTCCATAATGAATTTGAAAAATTATATGACAAACATAAGTTTAAACACCTAAATTAGCATTTTCGTGGCAACATACTTTCCCATATATACAATATTGTGTGTTTCAAGTAGGTATAACATTGTGATATTTGGTTGAATTCACACCCTTCCTTCCCAAATAGGATTTAGTATCAAACTCTTTGTTTATTCGCTCGGCTGGACCTGAGGATGATCGCTTTTTTACGTTATTCAGTCGCTTATTCAATGAAAAACTGCTTTGTTTTTCGTAAATCTGTTTTAGTTTCACATTTTCGTTTATGGTTTTGCGAATTATATCGTTTGAACAAAGAAGATATATGATTTTTTTCCGCTAAACGAATGATTACTGTTTTTTATACGGTTATTAGTGTTGTTTTTCTAATTTTATTTCTACATTCATAGTTTTTTCTATGGTTGAATAACACTGCTCAATTAATCAAAAATTTGTTCTAGTTTAAAAGTGGGAGTAATATAAATTTATGTAAAATTTTCCATAATTTAACCCTACATCTCTACATACTCTACATCTTGATATATATCATAGTAGACAGCCGGTATTAAATCACGAGTAAATTAACTAGCACGCAAGGACCGTGGCATTAGAAGAGCTATCGAGGCTCTGCATAGTACCAATAATACTCAGAAAATAGCACTAATTAAAATGAAGTAGGTACGCTTCGATTTCAACCGCTAGGTGACTAGACATAAGGCACATAATATAGGAAACTAGAAAAATGTTTTGTGTTTTGAAAAAAAAATATCAAGATAATAAACTGTGTTATTGTTCCTGTTTTCTCAGTACTAGAGATTGTATTTAGGTTGCGTATCATCCTGCTCGTGCAGCTACGGGCAAAGCTCTCTTATTTCGTAACATTTGTTACGAAAAACGAAACACACAGTTTCTAGAAATAAATCCTTAAACAAATAAATTTCTACGCGCCATCTATCTAAATATATAAAACTCAAAGGTGACTGGCTGACTGACATAGTGATCTATCAACGCTCAGCCCACACCACTGGACGGATCGGGCTGAAACTTAGCATGCAGGTAGATGTTATGACGTAGGCATCCGCTAAGAAAGGATTTTTAGAAATTCCACTTATAAAGGGGTGAAATAGAGGATGAAATTTTTACTTCTTAATGCGAGTGAAGCAGCGAGAACCCACTAGTTATTTTATAAATTTATAGTAGATAGTTTTTTTTCAGCCATTGACCTTTTTCTGGAACCCGGGGATTACTAACTCATGTTTATGTTTACTTACTACATATTAATACAACTACACTAGGTACATTTTTAGGTACGCACATCAAAGCGTATAACGAAAGTTTCGGAGTATTTTACACTATTTAACTAATCAAGTATTATTTTTACCATGAACAAACGTCGCTTGGCATATATTTTCGTCATTTTGGGCTAACCTAGCACTACGTATCTATCATTCTACCTACCTCTACATTTATAGCAGTTATAGCAGTCAATTGCAAACACTAACGAAGGGCATTTCAGAACGTACGAAAGGGTAACCAGATTACCAGGTTTGGGCCCGTATTGATTTTTACATTTCTACCTTTTCTCTCTTTGACCTTTTTACTTTTTTGTAACTTTACATAATTTTTGGTGCTATTCAGAGGAATGGAGAGTTATATTTATATTATGATATTATATTAGTATTTTTTTTTATTCTGGCAAGTCTACTTTTAGGAAGTACTAATTTGGACTTGCATCAGTTTTAAAAATCTGTTTGATAGGTTTTGGCGCAAATTAAAATTATAATGCGATTTTTAAGTACGTCTTACGTATGTAAGTTTCTTAGTTTTATTTATTTATTTGGATTTGTTAACCATCTAAACGACCTGGAAAAACCTGTATTTTGCAACACAGTTCCAACTAAAGCAAAAGACAATATCACGTTAATATGATAAGGTTGCTTCAATTAAAATTTACTTTACTTTACTTTTTGATAAATGTATATAAAATTCGTAAATGTGTATATATGTAATAAGTACATTATTAAACGTGGTTATAACTTTACAACAAAGAATTACTTTTTACAAACTTTTCAAAAGTGACATAATTTACAGCGTCATTAGCCCAAAGTTAATGTCAATACAAAAAAAAACTCTAAAAAGACTTGAAGCTTGCTGAACTTGACTTGCTTGTTGCTTTGTTTCCAATATTGTGTGCAGCTGAAAAAATAAGAAGCAAAAATTTCATCGTTGAAACATCATAATGTTTTTTGTTATTATTAGTATTTTTTATAGTCATTAATTGTACAAAGGTGCTATGGTTAGTCTATTAGTAAAAATATGAGTAAGTTTTATTATTGTATTATTTTAGTACAATGCTCGAAAAAGCAAAACTGCAGAAGTTAATGTTACACAGTATATGTATGTACAATCATCATCATCATCATCATCTTCAGCCCTTGTCGATCCACTGCTGGGTATAGGTCTCCTCCTCTAATTGCCAGTGGTGTCGGTCTTGTGCTTTTATTTATTTATTTATTTATTGTAGTTACATGCTGTACTTACAGACTATTTCACCAAAACATACAAAAGTAGTTTTCTAGTCTAAAGAGGACCCTCCATGGATCGGATGTCATTGATCTGTCTGGTGGTCTTCCAATAAAGTATTCTATTCCATGATTGTCTACCAAGTAATGTACACAATGTTACAGTGACCAAGGTAAGCTAGTAACTACAGAAGGTTTGAGCATCTGCTCACTTGTTCTAGACTCATTAGTCACATAAGAAAGTTAGACTACACACGGCTAGTCGAGTCCACCCTTAATAATGTACGTGGATAATATTGGAACTAATAAGTGCTTACTGATGGAGATCTTGATCTGTTCTATATTATATGACGTTATACCTACACGTTTATCGGGTATATAAAGTAGTCTATATTTCAACCCGGGATCCAATCTACCGCCTTACCAAATTTCACCACATACCTGAAAGAAGTAACAAACGTACACACAAATATTAGTGAGATGTCATGAGTCTAAAGTGTACAGTTTTTGCATATCGCTTTATTATAATAATGGTAAATAAATTAGTAATTGTAACACTTAAGTGATAAGTGCTGCCATAGAGTTATTTCATCCGGCCAGTAGCGCCAGTACCCAGAACTCCCGTGCGGTATTAGTTACGCTAAATTTGATTAAAACTAGCTATTTGTTAGAGAGCTTTGTTTTACGCTAGTTCCCGCATCCCGGATATTTTGAAGCGTGTGGTTATAATAGTTTTTGCACTGTTATTAATAGCTAAACGTGCAAAAACATTGCGAGAGATGAAGTTTTAGTTAATTGGTGTTTTTATTGCTGATGGTTTATCTTGTTATGTATTTATTACGCTCAAGATGATTACGCCCTTATAGTGCTTAAATATTTTTAAATTATATTCGTTTTCTATATTATTTTAACACTATTTAATTGTAAAAATTACCTACAGGGTGTGTTTCGTAGCAAATAATTTATTTATTACTAGCTGGTGCGCGCGACTTCGTCTGCGTGGAATAGTTATTACCATAAAAACGGTTCTAGTGAGTTAACCTCAAAAGATAGACGTATACTGTTGCGGACATTTTGTTAGATCATTTCAAGAGGAATAATTCTTTCACACACATTTTTTTGATTTCTTGAACCATTTTCGCAGCGCACGCAACGGAAGCCCTCAAAGATGAATAATTTTCCCCGTTTTTTCCACATTTTCCTTTGTTTCTTCGCTCCTTTTAGTTGCAGCGTGATTTTATATAGCCTAAAACTTTCCTCGATAAATGGTCTATTCAACACAAAAAGATTTTTTATTTCGCACCAGTAGTTCCTGAGGTTAGCGCGTTCAAACAAACAAACTCTTCAGCTTTATAATATTAGTATACATTTATTTATTTATATATATTAAAACACATGTTATACTAACAGCATTATGCCAAACATACAACAAGTTATACTTAAGGTTAATATATCATACACTTAGTAAAACAAAACAATCTAAATACCTACATATTTACAAATAATAACTTAATTTCTTAATAATGGGACGACCATATCACTTACAAAGGCTACACATTCACAATAAAATACTCTAAACCTACAACAAAACACATCAATATCAGTGTTGTGTGCAATCAGAGCATTGAGCAGAGCTATAGCTTGTGGCGTGGGCGCGTACCGTGTAGTTAGCGAGCAAATTCGCGGCATCGCGAACAGATCGCGAACATAACACGAACGCGACTCGCGCTGTCGGTCTGGAGCTGATAAACAAAGGCGAGCCAGTGTATTCGAATCATTGATTTTCCCTTGCAACAATGAATAAAAATGTAGTAGTATAGCAAATTTGCGCCACATAATCAATGTAACTAAGCCGACCATACCAGATACGAACAGCGATGGGTACAGAAACGGGTAGTACCCGTACAATCTCTTATACAGATAGCGGGCGAACTTACGCTGCACTCGCTCAATCATAAGTCTGTACAATTTTTCGTGGGGATCCCATATTACTGAATTGTATTCCAACTTGCTTCTTACGTATGCGTAGTATAATGAGATAATGGTGCCCCGATCACGGAATCTAGTCGCCTGTCGCATGACAATTGTAAAGTTTATAGGCTTGAATTGGCATTAATATTTCTAGCAGTTAGTAAAATTATTTATCAAGCAATAAGACAAACTACGTTTCTCTGAATGATATCCGTATGTCACCCAAATGACGGTAGCGCCCGGGCTGACACAGACAAGTGAAGGCTCGAAAAGTCGAGACAACACATCTGTAACTCGGCCTCTTCACTTCACACCTTCCCAGTGCTGAATATAACAGATGTTTTGGGGGTTCAAGAAATTTTGCAATTGTTATGATGGTAGATTGTTTTTGTTCGGAAATGAAACTACGATTTTCGTAGACACGTGTGTTTATAAATGATTATTTTCTGACGTTATAATTGGTTTAATGTTATGTTATTTGAACGAGCATACTTTATTTAATGCATTTTAAAGACTCATTAAAATAGTGAGTATTTAACTTTTTTAGACTTCAGGTCGCCTGAGGCGAGAACCACATTGCTGGTTTATTCATTTGTAAAGTGACAAGAGATTTTTACGCAAATTAGTCATATTTTACTCTACTCTACTAAGTAAGACAATTTTTTATGTATGTACAGCAAATTGTATTATGGCATTTTCTTGTATAGTAGAGAAGTTTATAACGTTTATAGATAGCATTAATTGCAGGTATCTTATTCAAACCTCTCATCGAATTTAGGAGTCTGTTCAATTCTTAGTCTGTATTGCGCTTGACATTATTAACGGCAACATCTTGCTCATGTCCTTGTGTATTTTCATAAAGTATCCTCACATATGCATGGAATGCTCTAGTGGACGTGAAGTATGATGAAATTTGTAAACTTCCACAACTTCGCGTCATCTTGACGAAATAAAACGTTTTCTCTCTGCCCAAGTTATTTTGAGGCGTTTTATTATACGAGGACCTTATAAAAAGTTGCGTTTGTTTCCGTGTATTACACAATTTCATGTTTCTGTAGGTGTCCAAGTTTTAATAGGATACGTGCTTGGCTGTCGTAAAACTTTTACTGTTTACTTAGCTTTTGTGAGGCAAGTGTTTTCACTTAAAAAAAATTTTGTTGTTTCGTGTTTGCTTTAGTCGAATTATATATAAGTTCTTTTTTATCCGTACTCTCGAAAATATATATGTTCATATAAATGGTCAAATTAAATAAAACATGTTTTCCTCGAAAGAGCTTAATCTCAATGATAACTCCTGAGCCCTCACGCACGACACAGTGATATATCATCCGGTAAAAGAAAACGATAAATATTAAAGCTTACTTCGGCCGGTTTATCGCTAGGGGGCGGCACCCGTGAAAAACGTATAAATGCGGAATCCTCGCAAATCCCCGCGCCTGAAAGTTTGAGCGCGATACAGCCGTGTGTGCTGCGGCTTATACCGCGACCGCCTTCAATGTACAGCCTTCACACCTTTACACCTGACGTCACCTGCGCTAGGCTGGACTACAACTATATTATACTTTGAGTTATTCTGTCAAGTGCCTAACCAGCACTGTGTTGTTGAAAAAAATCATTTTATTTTAATTGTCCAATAAAAAGTTTAAGTAATATTATATTTGATTAGGTAGTGCTGTATAATGTGTTCTGAAATATTAAAGTACATTGTTACCCTCGGGGTGAAAGTAACTTATTTAGTCCCGAGACGGGGTTTAGCGCCCGGAACGTAGTGAGGGCGCCAATAGTTCGAGGGACTAAATAAGTCTTTAACCCGAGGTAAACACTGTGCTTTTCATTACAAATACAAGGAAAGTAAAAATAAAAACATGAATAAGCTAAAGAAAAAATGAGTAAATTTTATTTTACATTTAACATCAACTTAGATGAGATAATTTTATTTAAAGTTTATGGTAAAATTAGAACAATTGGTTATTCCACTGCCGCTTTAGCCTCTTTTCTTATAAAATCAGGCGTTATATTCATATCAGAATCAGATGAATTCATTTTATAGGTACAAATCTCTGCTATACGTATAAACAAAAGTCTTCAAATCGAAAAAAATAATGAAGATCGAATTGCCGCTTCCCTGCCTATTTTGTTTGTTTTTTTTCTGTGGCCGGCCAGCTATTCAGCCATTATTTTTTATTTTCATCATGGTAAATATTTTGCCCAAATCTAAGTCATTTTAAAGAAATTGTTGAAACTAAATTATAATAAAGTTATTTAAAAAAATATTTTCTTTAGTCAATACTTAACTTTAAGTTATTTCAATTTTACATCGTGGCTGTATAGAAAGTTGGAACATGGTTCAATAAATATGTGAAAAATAATTAGTTTTTTTATAATTTGACAGCTGTCAGTTGAAAGCGATTCTCCCTAGGGATGAAAAGTATTACTTTCATCCCGCTCCTCAGGCAACTTCAGACCTACTTTCAGAGCATGAGTAATGGACAATTATTTATTTGTACATATGGTACAGATAAGTAAAATTTTAAGTGCCTAACCTAGAGTTACAGATTTGCTTTGGTTGTTTCTCATAGTATCTGCAGCAGTCGATAAGTCGTTGCGCCCCTCTTACTAGACACGAAATTTACAACGTTGTTTAAAATTAACTTACTTAAAAGTTATTGAGTAAACTAAGTTAAAATAATGGACTCTATAAACATAGTACGTATGGAGATTTATTAATATACATGTACATTTTACTGTTTCTTATCAAACTGTCTTTACTATATTATAGTACACCTGTGATCTGTAAATGTCACTTTCCAAATGTTTCAATTTCAATAAATGTACCTACATATATGATGATATATTTTTAAGATACTTCAATATTTTATTTCTACACAAGAATACATCCGTGATATTTTATTTACTGTCCAATTACAGCTCTGTACAAATTCTTGGTCCGTTTATAACTCTCATCAGTATAATAAGTAGGTACATTATCATCGCTTCCAAGGAAAAAATATGATAACCCAAAGAAAATTAACACGCGGTAAAAATAAAGGTAGAGCAATTAACCTTTTAACTCGAAAAGATAGGGAGCGTTTTAATGGGGAACCTAATCAGATTGAAGTTAATGCCTTTTATCTTAGGAAAGCAACTTTACAGACCACATTTTTTGCTGAAATTATTATCAAAAGGCTTCAGCACAAAAACAGACTAATTTGTATGGTATACGTAAAAATAAATATTTGCCGTTCTGATTTCATCCAACATATCATGTGATATACATTTACTTAGTTACTTATGTATTTTAATTTGAATCTATCAGCACTGTAAATAAGATAGCTCTGGTTTGTGTTTTGTTATACATAATAATACATTGCTATCATCATGATTTTGCGGTCATTAATTTTCTTATATTATGGTAGGTACACATATAGTAATCATATCACTTATAGCAATTTAAAGCAATCATTGGATAAAAGATAATGAAGTTAAAAGTATTGAATACTAGCGGACCCGACAGACTTCGTCCTGTCTGTTGACTCTTTTACTCTTTAGTTAGTTAGAAAACGTTTGTATGGGAAAAAGAAAAGGGCGGTTTTTTTTTAATTTTTCTCGCCGTAAAAACCATCCTTGAACTTCAACGAATATTAAAAAAAAGAATTGGCCAAATCGGTCCAGGCGTTGTTGAGTTATACGCTTACCAACACATATTGCGATTCATTTTTATATATAAGATTTGACTTTTTATTAGTTAAAACAGATGTATAACATTGACATGTAATTGTTCAAATCATTATGAAAATTTTTGTATTGTTTGTGTGCTATCATGGTTGCTCGATCTCTAAATAGACACCATAACTGAACAACAAGGATCGAAAAGCTACTAGAACAATCCCCAGCGTGCGTGGCAACTAAAATATGCATGGGTTTTGCCCATATTTACGTAATGGCTCAATTTATTTTGATGGTACAATGGGATTACTTTATACCGACTCTATGGTAGATAACCGATGTAGATTGCACCCGTTTAAACATAAAGGATTTCTAAAAAACAACATACCTGTATGTATTTTGTCGGTATATTTATGCTATATTTATACTGACAAGACATTTTTTTGATTTCGATGGCAAAATTGCTTTTAAAATAATGGGAGTTCCACAAGAGTTTCAAAATACCTTGCTCTAAGTGTAGCTTTGGTAAAATATATATTTCAAATTATCTCTATTTCTATATATAATATAAGCCTTATAAGTGAATACCAAATGAATGCCAATTTATATTCAAATCTGTTTCCTGCTCCCTCAATAGGTCCTTGCGATGAGTCGTTAACAACAGACTCGCGATAAACTTCTCTCTTTCTACAGATAATTCTATAGAAGAAATCGAGGGTATAAATCAGTATTGATATTGTTGCCTGTCATTTTTACAAGTCAACGTTCATATAGTTAGCTATATTTACCAGAGTTTTAATTAATATTGAACGTTTATTATGTTTTACTTTGACCTAAAAGCTTTGTCTATTTGACGACACATTTATAATAATATGCATATTTGTGTATTGTATATTCAAAACAATAATACTAACACGCATTACGCGAAGGTTCAACTCTAACAGCTTTATCCAGGTCCTCGCAAGACACAAATCAAACTGGTATTTCTGAAACTCCTATTAGTTCTAAGCAAACCAAGATGAAACGATGCCTTGATCGATAAATTTAATATTTCACATTTTTCGTTTCAATAGATTTTCAGATATTAAAACAACCGTGGGCAAACAGAACACAAGACCTTCCAGCTATTTCCAGATTAAAATGTCAGTCTGTGCTCAAGCAAAGTTCAGAGTCCTCAGTCGTAACAATGGGAATCGTTCACTGAGAACCAATCCAATTACATGGCAATAGAGCGCCCTCTGGCGGAGAGTTCTCGAGCTGACAACACACCGGCAAATGAAGATGGATCACTCGGCAAAAACAGCCCAAGTCCATGGAACGAGGAAAAAATTAAGCCGTGAAGTGTGAGGAAAGTGTATTAGAAAGGTAATGTGTTTACTATTGTCAGATGTCTGTCAAGTTTGATGGTCTAAGGAAGAGGGCTGGAAACGATGGCCTGATACTTATTACCTCGTGTTAAGACTACCTACTTCAGTTTGAGAGTATTAGTTGGATGGATAAATATATGGTCGTATCATCTTGGAAAGTTCAAAACTTCTAAAAATAATAGAATAGAATATCAGTTTAATGTACACCAAAAGACAGCAATTACACAATAGAAAATAGACTTAAATTATTTTAAAGTGCTGCACATTGGGCGGCTTTATTGCCTGAGGCGATTAAAGATTAATGAATTTATATTTAATATTTAGTTTTTTTTCATATAAGATTATTAGTTTTGATACATTGTTAATGTGTATGAATGATGATGACTGTCTTTATTGCTAAGCCCTCTAAAAATTGTTAAATTTAGAGTTAGTGGAAAATTTAAGTTACCATACATTTATACAGTTAAGATTAAAGTAAACCTATAAAACAGCAATAAACAGCTTCACACGTTGCCTTGCAGTGCAATGTTGCCACATCTAAAAATCATAGCAACATCAATGAAGCCGCCAGAACTCTGGTTAGCGATAGATGGAATTGTAAAGTATGTGGTCGTAGTCAGGACGAGTCTTTGTTTATACTTTGTTTCAAACTATTATACTTTTTATCAATATATCGCGAAAAAAATATAAACCAATGAACTTTTAAGTCTTTGCTTTATTATTATTTGACTCTCAGCAAAAATTTGAGTCACAGTTTAGTTCTTCACAGTAATTTAATAGGGTTTACTTAGGAAGAGAGTAATGCTGTATCAAGTCGATAATTACACCGTTTATTGTAAAACCATGATATGGCAATATCGATATGGCATTAAAATATATATTGGCGAAAATTATATATTTATTTTAGTCACCTTTTCAATAGAAAATGCATGTTACAATTTATTTAATGGTTAAAATAATATTAACCCTAATTCTACAATCTAAAATGATACAATTTAAGATGCTGATAACATATTATTGTGATAAACTAATCATAGATGGATAAAAATAAACTTATTTGTACTTAGCTGTTATTTAACTTATCTCCCCCACCCCTAAGTACCTCACAGTGGCAGCTTTCAGTGCAGTGTAAAGACAATGCTGACATGAATACAAGATCCGGTTTGCACTCAGTGCGGAAACATTCGTTTACAAACGCCTCACAAATGTATCTATTGTTGGATCGAATTACAGACATGTTTCTTTAACGTTTGCACGCTGTTCTTGTCTGTGAAAATAGTGGATTTCATTCGTACTACTGTAATACTCTCAATTTCAAACTTAGTTTTGTAACAATCAAATATATCGCAGTGTCATTTGTACCTCTTGCTATGAGAGCTCGACTTTACAGTGTCATTTGTAACTTTCGGTATGAGTACTCGACCCCTATCAGTGTCATTTGTACCTCTTGCTATGAGAGCTCGACTTTACAGTGTCATTTGTAACTTTCGGTATGAGTACTCGACCCCTATCAGTGTCATTTGTAACTCTTGCTATGAGAGCTCGACTTTACAGTGTCATTTGTAACTTTCGGTATGAGTACTCGACCCCTATCAGTGTCATTTGTACCTCTTGCTATGAGAGCTCGACTTTACAGTGTCATTTGTAACTTTCGGTATGAGTACTCGACCCCTATCAGTGTCATTTGTAACTCTCGGTATGCGAGCTCAACTGTCGAAGTGTCAGTTGTAATTCTAAATATGTGAGTTCGAATCTATCAATGTCAATTGTAACTCTCGGTATGATAGCTTGACTATCGCAGTGTCGTTTGATACGATATCATTTACGTAAGAGTCTGTAATACACATGAATAAATGATACCTTTCAATGCTAGGTACGTCAAGTAAACAAATTGAATTACTTAATGGTATAAGCTTTTATCTCCAAAGTGGTCTCGACTCGACTGTAATTTGTTAAAAGCCAAAGGTTATATTTCACAGAGGTCGATAAACAGCAATAAAGGTTTATATATAAAGGTTTACACATTATCTGTTAAAACGTTCGCGACGACGGAGAGAGCAATGCATTAACATGTAATGGTGAATATGCTTTAATGCTTTGAGCAATCCAAATATTGTTCGCCACTCTATAAGATAAAGTTTTAAATAAAAGACAAGAAAAATCTAAAATAAAACCCCTATTGTAAGACACATGTTTTAAAATTAATTTTCTTAATAAAATTTAACTATTAGGAACATGAGCTATTAAAATATGTACATATGTATATAATAATGAAGATGTTCCTCATTAATTGCATATACGAGTCTATTAGCCTCGCCGAGATGATCTCGTAAGGCTCCATTCTCTCAGACAAGCTCTATGTCGCTGTAATATCGTTAGACATGAATAGACTGAAAGCAGCGTGTTATGTTCTACGTGGGGCCATTTTGCGAACCAGTTCTTACTATTTTCAGGCTAATGTGTATTGTTTTTAATTAGCAGATGTTTTGCTCGCCTGTGGCACTCAATATATAGTTAAAAATTGTATTAAGATTATAATTAGCCTATATGCCTATTAAAACCCATTATAAGTACATTCTCCATTAGTCAATATTTTATTCTTAATATTTTTTTAATAATTAAATATTAATTGTATTACATAAATATTTTTTTTTACTAAAATAAACATTACTTACATACTTTGTTGTGCTATGAAATAAGAACTATAAGGCCACAAATTCAATTTTACGACCTTTTTCTATATTATTTAAATCATTGGACGGAAAGCGTCATATTTGTTTGTATTTTAGATGTAAAGTAGCTACGAAATTTGATTTGACGACGAAATCAATATATTATGTTAATAACTAATTAATCACTAACGACCAAAATGCTGGCCTTTTTCTGGCTCAACGTATCAGCATTGCCATCCAGCGTGGTAATGCGGCCAGTATGCTGGGCACGCTGCCCTCTGGTAGTGGGCTGGAGTACTTAGATTATCTTTAGGCTTTTCTAAAGATTTTCTAAGTGCCCCTTTTTTGTAGTAGTTAGAAGTAGTATGTTTAGTTTTTCTTCCTTTGTTTTCATATTTTATTATTGTAAATAAAGTACATAATATGAAATAAAAAACAAATAAAAAAAATCACTAACGTGTGATACATAATTAAAGTTAATAATGGTTCACACGTTAGTGATTAATTAGTTATTTAAACCTAAACCTACATTCAGTCACTATATCTAATATATACGTAGTAAGTTGTAGACATGCTACGAATTTTCGTAGAGAGTCTACGCATTACGTGGAGAGTCAACGCATATCGTAGATTGTAATTGAACAATAAAACTTTGTAGAAATTCAATATATTATGATGATTTATTTTATATAAATAAATGCTTTCACAAAATATCTATTAATAATAGGACTACTATATGTTTTTACCTAAAAATTAGATTAATTTTATACAACACTCGTACATAGCTAAAGTACTACATACATACATATATGTAGAAAACTCTACAATTGGTTTGTTCTAAAATTTCAAGCCTTTCTCAGCTTTCTACAGCGTGCAAAATAAAACCAAACAACTAGAAAATTAAGCTTACAGTCGCGACGGTCGTCGGACGAGGGCGTTAAGGCGTAACGACAACGTTACGGGCCGTAACGACACAGCAACGATCCGTTTACGTACAGTTAACGAACACACGACGCGGCGCCAGTAAAATGGAGCTAGTATAGAATTGACGGTGAACAAGCAACGAGAGTATGGATATCAAGTTGAAGTTTGTAATTTTTGCACTGAAATTAGATACACAAGAAGCTGCAAGAAAATGAGACTAATTTCAATTTTATTCTATGACGGGCTATGACCGGTCGTCTCACTGGCTGAACCTACTGGTGGGTCGAACGGGAATCTTTGACAACGCTATTATGTTTAGATTTCTTGCATCATGCATGCAAAACTGTTACAGTCAAATTAGGAATTTAAAGTCATAGTCAAATTTAAAGTTGACATTATGATTTTAAATTGGTACCATCAAAGCTGGTGCCAGTGAAAGAATTCGATTTTTTGTATCACTCATTTTAGCTAGCTTAAGATTATCACTTTGGTTAGACAAGATATCTAATTTATTTAATTAACTTTTATTGTCATTAATATTATTAGCAGATAGGTATTTTTGTGCATTGCATAGTTTGAAGTTATTTGTATTAGAAGTAAGGAATCGAAAGAAAAATAAGTGTAAGCAACGAATTATGTTTTCTTCTTCTTATCGAAAGAGAGGGGCTAAATCTGGTATCGAGATTTTATCAAGCCGCCCCAAGGGCCTTATTAATTATAACTATTATATTTAAAAAAAAAATGATTTTATAATTTCTACATTATCTCAGTAGTTTAGCAACTGTCTTAAAGCGTACCGTCGTGTAGGTTTTGAAGTTTTTACGTCGTATTTACGGCGAGTGTGGCTCACTGATCATTGACTCGCATTCTATGGGATACCATAAACATGTGATTGTAATATTATCAATGGGGAACGAGGGGCTACCATGAACTTACTTATCTACTGTGAATAAAAGTATGCATGACAATCACAAGTAACAACGTGAGGTTGTCATTCTTATGAACAAGCGAAAGAAATTTTAACTTCAGTAGAAATGTATTGAAATTATACGCGACCCAAGCGCGACATTATATCAGACTCCAGTTTGGTATGCAATTTTAAACTTTATAGAAAACCGTTCAAGTTGGAAGTGCCAGATGTGAAGTTAATACCTACAGAATACGTCTAAGTACTACATGGTATTTTAAGCAAAGATTAATTGATAGGTCTCTAGTTATTTCTTACATCAATTGGTATAATAATTTTGTTTTAAGAAACCACTTTATATATATATTTGATCTTTCCTACTTCTAACGTCAATGTACTTTGTGTATTTTTTAGCCATAATAACAAGTACATAGGTAACTAAACATTGACTCTCAACATAGCCTTTTAAGTTAAATAAATTGAATTTAATCAAATCTAATTACTAGTTATTTTATCACAGAGTTGTATTTGACTTATGTAACAAATATGTTCAGGAAAGTTTTTTTTAATAGTTTGCCTGATAGTAAGCACAGGCTATGGCTATGAAAGTAGTTTTAAACCTACAATGATTCCAATTTATCTTCGACTTACAGTTTTATAGTAGTCATATTATCTGTGCCCTCCTTATTGTGGAGGCAATCACAGGCTTGACGAGCGCAGTTTGACTTCATCACCACAGTTCAAGAGGCGGTAATAAAATTGACAGGAAGAAGGGCATCTTTGATGGCTTCTCGTAAGTGTAGTGCATAAAATAATAATAAAACATAATGAAAGTGGGGTAACAGCAGTTTTATACAAGTTCTTTATTGCTTAACTTGCTGATGATTACTTCCTCCCTGGTATTAAGAAATCGATTAATTTATTATCAATTCGTTAACAAACATAACTAAAATAAAATTACCGATACTCTGACAAACATGCATAGAAACATATTATGAAGTAATAACACCAAAAAACTATTATATTAACTTTTTAATTTGTTTTCATGTTAGACATCCAGCTTTATTTTTAGATAAATTTAAAGTTTGACTCGCCTCCTCAGCTTCTTATTCAAACTATAATAAATCCCCTTTCCATATAAATCATCGTTTACGTCTAATAAACGTAACAACATTATTCCCAGTTAGTGAGGAATCTACGTGTTTTATTTCACATTCAATGCTTGGGGTGTTTTTATTTTCTATTACCGCGGTAATTTATTACCCTTAACTGGCAAAGACGGTTCATTCGCGGTTTTTCACCATTTTTTTTATTC
This sequence comes from Macaria liturata, assembly GCA_964023185.1. Taxonomy (NCBI): domain Eukaryota; kingdom Metazoa; phylum Arthropoda; class Insecta; order Lepidoptera; family Geometridae; genus Macaria; species Macaria liturata. The sequence continues at coordinate 5,190,530 of OZ026816.1, forward strand.
TATTTTGTAACATTTTTACCCCGGTGTTGAGTTTACTTATTAGGGAAGTGAATAATTCATAATTTAACCGAGTTGAATGGACCAAAATGAAATTATATTTTTGTGGAAAGGATTTGCAGTGACAAATGGCTCAGGCACAGATTAAGATAAACTGCGTTTCTTGCCAGTTTTTTTCCGGAGAGTTACTTTGGGACTTTCGGTATAGAACATTTTTTTTTATAATAAATGGGATTTGACTATAATTTGGTAGAAAGTGTGAACAGTAGTCACTGACGAGTAAAAGAGTAAAATGGAAGAGAGAAACATGCTTCGCGACCCCACATAGTGGGATGAGGTAAAGAGAAAGAAGAATATGATAGCTTCCTCTCAGGCGATTTAAGATCTAGAGAAGGGCAAAATATAGGACTATTTCAGTCGCGGTAAAGTTTACTTGAACATTTGTTTCCGCAGAAATATCACTCCGTCTTAAAAATGGTAATGTTTATTTTTTGAAAGATCTTATAAATAAAGCAATACTTTTCTAGTGAAATCTTCGAGTGGAAAAATAAATTCTAGTTCGCTAAAACGGATCAATGCTAAGAAATTCCAAGTTGAACTTTCCTGAAAACTGCGTTCGCAAGGCAAATTCAATAATGTATCCGGTTCCGGGAGTCGTTCTATCATTTTTCGCAAATTTCATCCGGATTCTGGATCAATGCGACACTTCCGCGACAATTCCGACGATTCTGAATAACCTTATTACGTATTCTTAATCTTAAGGTGCGGTGTCCACTGTACTACATTGTAGCATTGTGTGTTCTACATATGAGTAGGTACACCGCTGACCGTGATGTAATGTTAAGACTCAGAATAGAGCGTAGAATATGTTCCATATTTTTTTTTACGTTTGTTCATTTATAACATTTTTTTTTTTTAATTTAAATTTAGTATAGTAATATAATTTATTAAAAGAAAAAAAATAACTATATATATATATGTATACTAAATAAAAAAATGAGTATGTACATTTAACCTAAATTTAATACATCCACATGTGGTACGGAGCTAAGAACGCTGGCTGCATTCCCACGCTGGATTGCTATAGAAATCCTTTGCGCAAGGAACCAGCCAGCGTTCTTGTCTCCAGTTGTTCTATATTATTTATATCTAAGTACATATCTATCTTACTAACTACGTTATTAAAATGATATTTACTTTTTATTCAGACAAGTAAAAGTTAAATTTTTGAAATTTTATGTTTGCACGTAATTATTACTTTATTTGATACACAAAATATACCTACTCAAGTCATTTAAGTTAAGTTAAAGTCAATATATATAAAATTAATGAGTTAGATACGAGTAGGTAAATCAGTCAATATATTATTTTATAGAGATAAGTACAAAACCCTGCATAATTGATTCAAAAACCCATCTTAGGAAGTCCAGAGGTCAGACCATTTGAGATTGTCACCGAGTATGGATTTTTATGCCGGTCCCAGATTTATTCAAATGATAATTTTGACATTTCAAAAATTGAATAAAAATATATTTGGGGAACACACTTATTTATTTTGTAGGTTGCTTATTATTCGGAAAAAATAATGGTTAGAAGATATTTTTGCGACGTATAAACTATCTTTTGACCATAGCTAACATATAATTTTAAACAATATATGTATGTATCATACACGATCATGTTATTATTAGATTTTGCTGTACTTAGTCGTTTTACTGGTAAACTTAAACTAAGTTCTGAAAATTATAGGTGATGATTGCAGCTAAGAGAAACATACTTAAGTCTGTGCTTAAGCTGAATGTTACCGATATGTGAATAATATTGCAAACTTGGGCTAGTGAAATGATGATTAGGATAACCTAACCATCTTAATAATTATTACATAGGTTCAGGTACCTAACCGGCTTTAAAATACAGACACAAATTTTAGGCCACAATCATCTAAAAAGGCTAAAATAGAAACAAATTCGCTGTCCAATCGTGTGGTCTCGATCTAAGAGCCATTCACCAAACTAACACGGACGTGCTAGCCGGTCAGTCGCCGCTCCGTGCCGTCAGAATATCCGGGATTTCTAGGACTTGGGACATCGTAAAACGTAGGTATACTACTGACTGAAAGGAATTTGACGGACTCTGAATCGTTAGAGGACCTATCTAAGTGGAATAAACAAGTTTATGATCCGGGATCGTGGACAGTGTAGTTTGGTCAAAGTGGCTGTACATTTGCTCAATGAACTGCTGTTTCTGTTTATGAGAACAATGTATTATGAGCTAGGCATTTGAATAGATTAGATACACGTAGAGAGAGAGTCTTGTTACCAATTGCTTATCTAGACCTCGATATAAATCTTAATATTGAAAGAATAATGCTTTTAAAATCTTTTGACATTCAAAAATTTATTTTTTATCTTGTTTTTGTACTGTAAGCAAGATTACTGGAAGGGACTAGCTAACATAGCACGGGTGTGCCCTCACCCAGTATGTTAGGTAGTAATTAAGAATTATTTTAACACTTTTTCTGAATAAATGAATTTCTAAATTGAAGTTGAATAATGATTCTTCTGATAAAATTTAAAATACTTACGACACCAAACCACTCAAATCATACAAGAAAAATCCCCATCGCTCTTATAAAGCTTACAATTTCAAAGACAAATTGACACGCGTACATACAAATTGGTCGTTATTTTATTTTCTTCAATATCAATTTTATCGCATTGTCATTTGTCTTCATAATTCATGTCTCATGCGTTTCAAAGAAATTGCGTATTCCATTAGAGCATTATTTCAGACATATTATACTCACCATATTGAGTTTCAAAACAATTTATTACGAAATGGAACGACTAATGTATGTGTTCGAAGCCTTTCAAAACAGGGACGAATTCAGTGGAACGGAAAGGGGATACGTTCCCAAACAGGATAATTTGTCTAAAATTATCTCAATTTCTGGTGTATTTTGCGAACATGCTGTTGGATATTTATTTTTTAAATCGTTGATTGCAGCTGGTACTGTTATTGAAGGCCATTATAAAATACCTAGCATTGTATTAAAATTTTAAATTTTTCTTATTTTTTTTTTTTTTACGTGGGTTAGGTGTACGTTTGACTACAGCCTGCCTGATGTTAAGCAGTGCTGCAGCCTAGGGTGTCACACGTTTTTTGATTAACTTTCTCTTAAAAAGATAAATAAACAATGGAGTATATTATATGAATTAATTATATCACATATCATTATTTTTCTTACGGAAACTTTAATTTACTCTATTCTACTTCTGTATTACTTCTAATAAACAATATTCGACCGGCAACGCACACAATATTTGATATGTTATTTTGTGAACCCTAAAAAGAATTTGCATTCATGAACATCTTACATCTGTACCGACAAAAATACAATACGTGTACATTTCGCGAGGAAAAATTGGGGACTCAATTTCGGCAATAATGATATCGAATGTAAAATGTGAGCACCGTATCGTATGGGTTCGACGAATAATTGACACTGGAAACGTTACTGAGCCAGAAATACAGGTCGAAACATATAATAATGGTCAACCGCCACCGATGCGGTTGTGTTGTGTAACTAGTGCGCATACCTGACAGATTGTATCTCACAATTATTTAAGTTTTATCAATAATTAGTTAATAAAACCTAATGTAAAGTTCCTAACTTGTAAATAGTCAAATAAACTTTTTATTTTTTTTTTGTTGGTGGGCGGGGCTTAGCCATTTAGCGACCAACTGCGATCAGGCATTTGGCTTTTTCCGGCATCGCAACCAATCTCGAGCAAGCTTTAAGTGCGTGTGGTGTGTGGGAGAGGGATGAAATGTGGAAAACAATTTCGACGCGATAGTTGTAAGGAATTACTATTCTATAGTGTCAATTATTAGCTGAGTGGGTTATTCAGTTAGCTGTCTCAGTCATTTCCGACCGGGGAACGTTTTGTCGCTGCTTTTCGATTATATGGACTCCTTTGTAATTTTAAAACCGTTTCTGGTATTGAAATGGTGCTTTTGTGATGCTTATCCAAATGAGTTTTTAAGAACTGAGCTAGTAAGGTAAGAATAGAAATTAAGTTTAAAAACTAAAATGTTATGATATTAACCAACTAATATTAGAATAATGATTATTTGTAAACTGTTTGTTTCATCCTTTTTGATGCTTAGCTTAATTCACTATAATTCCTATTTCGTAAGATCACATACCTGATCCTTTATTTACACAAACATCCATCAAATAGATATTAATTTTTATTTCTGCTTCATGCAAGTTCAATGTTTTTTGTAAAAAATAAGATTTAATTTACAAAATGTTTTTAACATTTTGTAAATTAAATCTTATTTTTAATTTTAATAATGTATTTACAAAAAAAAAGTATATGAGTATTACATCCGTTATCTAGTACCGACGACACAAGCGTTTGCTTAGTGTGGGGCTAGATGGCGATGTGTGGATGTCCCGGAATAAAAAAAAAATAAAAAAAAAATGCATTTCAATAAACACAGAGTGCTAAAAATGCTAATGGTAGAACCATGTTTTAGTCTAGACTTTAGAAGCCATCTGTTTGCTTTTGGACTATTTTAAACTAAATAGATCGTTTAAAGGACTGTTAAAAAATTAAATAAGCAAGTTTTAAGCAAGCAATATTTTTGTGAGAAGCTAAAAGCGTGAAATGAGTTTAAAACAGCCTTTAGACTCAGGCCGGCCATTTTTTCAGAGGCCACTTGACGCCTTGAATGCAGAGAGCTCTTTGCGGCCATACTTTATGGCGTTTCATGGCTAGAATATTCTTTAATATGTAATAGGTAAGTGTAAACTGTAATGTTTAACTGTAAACTGATATTTGAAGCATTACGGATTTCATTTTACGAAAGGGATGTTTTACGGAAATATGTGCGTGTCATGCATGTTTTTTTCGTAGTACTATTAGTTCTATGTAAAAACTAACCATATGATTAAGCTTGAGTTAGACACGCCCATAAGGGCATGTCGTAAGTAACACACAAATTGTGTTATAAGCATCTTCTTCGTCTTATCGAATGAGAGTGGCCAACTCTGGTGTCAAGATTAATCAAGCCACCCTACGGGCCTCTGACATGGCTTTACGACTTTCGTACTAGGCAGCCGGGACTTACAATTTAACAATAAGCATAATCTCTATATTTAACATTTTACAAGTTATTTCTCCAGAAACTTTACTTCGTGTCTGACTCATCACAAAACTTATATAACGCCCAACTTCCAGTTGTCTCACGTGGCATCTTGACACATGCCGTGTTTTAACTTTAGAGTTTTCTTCGAATATATTTATACTCTCTTCAAGTACGACTGCTGTTTACGAATGTAAAGTTTTTCAATTTTGAATTTTGCATAGATAAGCTAAGTTGAGATAAAGTAAACCACTGTGTTTTATACATTTTTTTTATCAAATTACTAATATAGTAATTAGACAAAAAACAACTTAGCTATTTTCTTTTTATTATTAGGGTATGTAAGTAGTACATATGTAAATACCGTTACAATACACAGCGCTACCAAAAAAGTATCAACTAGTAACAGCTCCAAACCGTTGTTTAACTACTGATACTGACTTTAACTACTGATAATGATGAGTACAGACTACACTTTTAGTCATATACCATTGATTTTAAAACATTTGTTTCACCTAGTAACAATATGTACATTTCCATCTGTTTCACACCTATTATTATTACATTTGAGGCCACTAGAAGCCGTAGTTAGGTCACAGCGCTAGCTCGCACAGGCATGTTTGCCCGCCCCGAGCTAAACCCTGTTTTGTTTAGTTGAACCGGATCGGGCGGATATTACAAACTGGCGCCTGCAACGATTTTGTTACCAATATCGCTCCAATTCTGAAGAGTTTGGGGCGAGGTAATATTACCGCTTGTTTTCCAAGATGTTTGCGCTTGGCAAAGCGCTGTTCGATATTTTTAGGTGTTGTTGTCTGCAGTTGAATAGAAACAATAAGATTTAAAATGTATTTTTTAAGTGTAACCATTCCAATAATATTAATAACGATTTTCAGTTTGGATTTCTAATAACTTAAAGTGTTTCCATTATCTAAAAATTTGATAAACCAATTCTCAACACAATAGTTTTAAACGTTTAGAAAGAAGGAACCGATTTTCTCGATCCCCTCTAAGAAGATGATAACAAGTTCCTAAATCCAAGGCCTAAACCCGATCTAGCGTGCACCAGAGCCGCTAAGAGATAAGTTGTCGTCTGCTCTGACAGACTTGGATTAATGTGTTCTATTTGGCCTGTTCCCCTATCACTTCTCGCTTCTGCTCAGCCCTTTGAGAATTGTATGAAAAAATGTTACGTATATTAGCGGACGTAAGAGGCCTGTTTTCGGCTTTTAACGCAAAATATGTGAGGACAGAATGGTAACTTTTTAAATAAGTACTGATTAAATTAGTATTGTTAATGGTACTGATATAATGCAAGAAGTCACGTAAATTTCCTCGTTTTTAACCGCCAAGAAATTTAAGATGTAAATCGGTTGCTATTTTTCTTGTATGAATGCTTTCGATTATTGTCCACTCTCAGAAAATCTTTGTAAAATTAGTGTTATTCTACTATTCATTGTATAGTAGACAAGTTTTGATAAAACATCACATGATGTCATTTTTCTTGAACAAAACACTTAAATTGTATCAGTAGTCATTTTGTCATATGCCAAATTATCAAAAGATATATATAACAATTTGTAAAGTGATACCATGCGCAATAATATACATATATTTGTTATTTTTTTATTATCTACTCGTATGTTAGTTATTTACTACAGCTTGTTCACATCTCTTAACGCTCATCTTGCAATAACAATAACTAGTCACTGGTAATATAAGATATTTGTTCCCGCGTCGTTTTTTTGACGAGCGGAAAATGTGAGCGGGGTGGACCCGCGGGGAATCAAGACCAACTAATTTCGTGTGCGTCGCTTTGTGATTTCGTTTTTCATTTGGTTTACATTTAGCCTCCAGGGGTTAAATGAAACCGAAAGTATTGTTTATCCCAGAATTCTAAGGGTTCATTTGGAATATAATGTTGTTGCTTTGGTAGTTTTTTTCATGATGAAAACATCACGCTACGACTGCAAAATGAGTTTTTGTACAAAACATATATTGACGTTTTTTTGCGGGCTATTATTACATTTTTTATATATTTTACTATATAAAACTACAACTAGTACTGTATATATTTTATCCCGAATTGGTGATCAACAATATCTTATACAATGCCAAAATATTTTGTTAACATTATCAAAATTTATTGGTTTATAAACTCTCCTCATAGATATGCAAGAAACAACAGGTCTTACCTACTTCATTAAACGGCACAGTCACTTACCTGCTCGTAATTAAAATTGGCTTATTTTGCTGGTAACTAACTTATAATATTACTTATACAGGGTGTTTTAATTAAGCCAGTTGCTTGGCTAAGTTACCGCGGGTCTATTGTTAATGAAATTTCTTGTTTAATTAAATTAATGCTTAAAATAATACCTACGTAGGTGATTGTTATTGGGGCTCCAACCTAGCTCCATATGGTTTCTCTGGAAATTAACTTTCGTTGTTTATTGAAGCCGGCGTAGTAGTGGCGGGATACGGTCGGAACAGATTTTTAATCAAACTGGTGCTGGAAGTATAATAAAATGCCGAGCGTACAAATATTGAAATAGGATACTTTTTATATTTGGATTTACTTTATATTAATTCAAAGAGAAATTGTTATAGCTCATAATAAAATTATTACTCTTGTATAACCGGTAAAATAAAACAAAGTTAATATAACTCGTATAATTAAATGTAAGCGGTTTCCGATTACGCCATTTTCTTTCTTATTTAAAAAGATAGAAAAATGTATGCCAGATACCTTCGTAAGCGACTTCTTCTTCAATAGTAGCTATTGCTTGGTTTAACCTACTTTAATCTACCATTTAGTTACGATTTTGTTAAAATCGTAACTTTCAACAACTGTTTTGTTTAAAATTACACTATATTGACTTTGAAATCCCCTATGTCTCGTCCCTAAGGCCACCTGGATGGCTCCTTGTAAAGTCGTATACTTAATAGATGCTTGAGCCCAAAAACGATAAAGAGGCTCATCTGCATGCGAACTCCGTTAGCTTTAATTACTGCCCCCGTGGGCGTGTGTGGTGAGCGCGCGTTGAACCTGCTACCGAATATATGTACACTAGTGGACGCCCGAGGCTTGGCTCGCATTATTTCAGGATAAAAAGTAGCTTATGACACTCCTAACACTTTATACTACCTACATACCAAAAATCATGATGATTCCTTCAGCCGTTTTTGCGTGACGGGCGTTTAAATAAACAGACAAAAATTCTAAAAAATTGCTGAAACGTGTTTTGTTATGGATTGAATGTTGAAAGTATACCCAAACTTTTTTTCTAATATATTTTATGATTAGATTTTTTTATCCTCTTCAGCTTTATTATATCTATAGAAGATATGTGCTTAAAGGATAAACCTATAAAAACATGTAGTTTGTCTATCATTGAGTTAATTAAATAAATATTATACACAGATCATTAAATAATTCATATACCAAAAAAAAAAAAAAAAATTCCAGGACATTCCACACAGCGCCATCTAGCCCCACACTAAGCAAACGCTTGTGTCGTGGGTACTAGATAACGGATATAATACAAATATACTTTTCTTTTGTACATACATACTTATTATACATACAAACAACCAGACTCAACACAAGTAATTATACAATTTAAAATTAATTAATACTTGTGTCATACGGGAATCGAACCCGCAACCTCTAGATTAGAAGGCAGTGCCACTACCAACTAAGCTAACAGGCCAGTCAAATAAATATGAAATGTAAATACTTATTAAAAATTGTGTTAACATGACACTTATTTTATTTGCTTTTTTTCAATTCTACATTCAATTTACAGCGCGAGATGGAGCTTTGGAGCTAAAAAGTCTACTGGTAATATAAAAGTAATATTTTGAACTAAAGGTCAAAATAATATCAGCCATATGTACACGAACCCTTACTAACCGTAAAACTGTATAGGAGCTCAATGGAAATGTTCTTACTTAATAAGGATATCCGGCTATTTTAAAGGGTTGAGAACCACTGGATTAAGAGCCAAATTTGATGTGCAGTGGAGATATCCATTAAATGATTAGCATAAATGCTTTTATGTTAAGTACTTACAGATACATTTTAATGCGTAAATTTTTATATGTACAAGTAGTTATAATGTTTTAAAATTAAATAATAAATAATTATATATTTTAGGACATTACAGCGCCATCTAGCCCCATACTAAGCTTACGCTTGTATCATGAGTACTAGATAACGGATATAATACTTATAGTATACTAATATTAATATTAATAATTGTTGATGATTCCTTCATATTATCTTCTGTACTAAAATCGTTATAAGTACATAATGTATTGGTAATAAGTTCCTGTAGTACCTACCTATCTTCGTTCAATATAATATCCAAATTGATCCAAATGTTTGAGCATTGAAAGGGAAAAAAACAAAACGAAAAAAATACACAACAGGAATGTGACTTGATATTATTATTATAGATGTCCTGTTTTTTTTTTTATTTAGTTCACAAACAGTAACGTGCAGTTAGTCGAGTATATTAACACTTAAAATTATGTACTAGATGTAAAAGTAAGTTATAAAGAACGAGCCTCACGTAAAAGAAACAGAAGAACCATGTAACTCCGCGAGTGATATAATGTGAATATTTCTGAATATTCATCGAGACTTGTTTCGGAGTTTATTCCTTTGCCAAGTTCGAAATGCAGCAAAATAATTAAGGCACAGCAAGTTCGGTCCGGCTGCGAAGCGCACTAATTATTCTTCGAGGCTTTGTTATACTTGCGAAGGAGACAAAACGGGGGGAGAAAGCTATAATTACTACTCACTATTCAATGCAACTGAACTTTGTATTAAAGTAACAAGGCCTCTTTTAGTTTGTTGTTTGTTTTACCAGCGCCGTAACGAACGGTTTCGGTGAAAAAAATATTGCACTGTGTCAATAGTTCAAAGGAAGTAGATTGTAGAACTTTGGTGAGGAAAAAACGGATACTTCTATCATGTGGCAAATCGACAGTTTACTTATCTATATGCTTTACTTTATTCTTCTCAACTAGGAAAATACTTACAAGCTGGCAGTTGTATTAAAAACAGCTGTTTTCTACATTTTGATTCATTGTATAACATAAATCCCTTTGAAGCTCTTAGTTAATATAAAATATTTAAGATAATGTTGAAATCAAGATACCATCCCATCTTCCTTACTACAAACACGATTTAAACAGTTTTGAAACTAAAGAAAAACTCCGTTCGCAATTCGTTTTATTTGCATATGATTCATTTCTCAACTGTAACCGTAACTATTTATATTCAATTTACGGCGCCTATTAAAGACATTGCATCGGCGAGCAGTTAGTTTACAGTCGGGCCACGTCGGCGCCTCGTGTTGCTGCGACGTGGAATATTAACAATCCCACCAGTTGTACAACTACGCTAGTTTGCAGAAAACTGCCTTTTAGCAGACACTGAAAAATAAAATCTAGTTGGGTATGCGCGCGGCGGCCGGTGAGAAATGAAAAGAGTTTTGCCCTGTGCTTAGGGTTGCGATATTTTTGACGCTTATGCTTACGTAAGCATACGTTTCAGGACTAGCATGACTTCACTATAAATTGACAACAGACAAGATGCTGTTGCTATATACACAAGTTAGTATCATCATGTTAAATTGCTCTTAAATATAACTGTATAGTTTGGTTTATGACTTACTTAATTGATCGTGTCTAACGAAAATAATCAAATACCTCTCAAATCTAAAGCCAATGCGCACGCAGATAATTTACCAAATAAACAAAAAAGATAGAAACAGCTCAAATTGCAAATTAATTAGCCAGATTAGTTAATTGACGTGCTCATTTTTCATAACTATTGTACTTTAGTACAGTGATTCAACAGTAAGCTTTGGATTCATACAGCACAATAATTAATTAAAATCAATGTGAGGGAACATATGCAAACCCTACCAATAGTTCGTATGCTAAAGAGTTCGGCTGAAAAACTGTTTCGGATTTAGCTGGAATTCAGATTATCAAGGTTCGGGTATTCGTGTTCTGGTGAACGGTTTTTGTAACTGCCGTATTTTGCCTCTGTTGGGGACAAAGTTATACTTTATTTTTCTTAATTCATATTTGTGCTGGTCAACTGCAGAGCTAATATTGTAACAGTAGACCAACACATTTGTGGTGGATACATTGTTTTGTACCGTAAAACATTTCTTGTAATACCTATCTACATTAAAGACAAATTACGTGATTGATGGTTGAAAACCTACTGTACCGCAAGATTTGCAATTAGTTTGATTGATATATATAACTTTAACTTTAAATTATTTATGGTAAGTAAAGATTTTGACTGCAATCAGTGAAAATACTGACATAATTATGTATTCTTCTATAGAACCAAATATTTAACGCTATTACTTGACATGGAACATGAAACGATATGATTTCACACTAAATTACTCAAGTACGTTGCAATTTCTAACTTCCTTTACCTGTGCAATCGGTTGTGATGGCAATATTACCACCGACCGTTTACAATTTCAATGTCTCTACTATTAGTTGTATATTCACAGAATTGATAGTCTGTTGACTGATCATTCTTGTTTTAGCTCATTAATTAAATTATAATTTAAAGTGAACATCACTAAAAATAATAATTTGGTTAATACGCGCAACGATATTACTGAAAATAAATAAATTCTACGAACCGGTTATTTAAACTTCAGTCTACTTTTTCAAGAGAAATGTCTGAGATGTTATATGGCTGTGTGTGCGTCGGTTTTTTATATGCACTCAAACTGATTGTTTTTAACTATTTGATGTAGTTAGTGTTTTTTCACAGGTCCCATTTTAAGCTCGTATGAAGTGTTTAAACGTACATAAGTTTATGAATACCAATAACTATCTCACACTTGAGTCGTATTTCTTCATGACTGAAGGTCGTGACTATCCCACTGAATTAATTCGTCAAGGGAGTTCTCATGGTCACATACATCGCGGTGGGCGCCCAGGTCCTTCCAAGACACATATTCTTGGATGTTGTAGTCCTCAAAAATGTCGGCTTCCTCATGACGTTTTCTTTCACACTTTCTTTAAGTTAGTGCAAATCTACACATAACTTGAAGATCATTAGTGTGGGGCCGGATTCGAACCAGGGTGCGTCTGGATGCAGACACTGGAACCGCTGTGCCACACTCGCTTTTTAAAGCTATCTATAACTTGTTTAATCAATGATATACAAAATTGCGCTATTTCAATGTGTATTGCTCCGTGTTTCAAATTTATTGCGTCGTCTATTTTGAAACAAGTATTTGATATAATTTACTATTCCACGGTAGGTACTCTTTATAGATTGTAAATAGGTATTTCAGTCGTGAAATGAGCTTCTACTCGGAAATAGACGAATCTATTTACAACTTCAATTCCAGGTACCTAGTACTTTAGATCTTGTAGAGTTATTTATTTGTATACCATGCCATATATTTTTTTAATGTATTAGAAGTTAGCTTTTTAATTGTGTCAGACTTTTATTAAGTCGATTATTTTATTTTAACTTAAACTGGTTCGCGCTCGACCATAGTTTGTCTTATAGTAAGCAATAGCCATGGTCTAAGATGGATCGTGCTCACCCAATAAGAACCGGTTCAAGATCTTTGGATTATAGTACGTGGGTAATCTGCCTCCCTGGTCAGTTAACACAGTTGTTTTTTTTTGTAGTTTTAGTTGACTTTGATTCTGCAACAGGTCGGTGTCTGAACATTGAAGATAATTGAAAAAAAATAGTAGGGTCTTCAGTCTTTATTGATGCAATAGAAAACAAAAATCATGTTTAAAAAAAACTGTTTGTCTGTTTGTCTGTCGGTATGTTTGTTCGTTATAGACTCGAAAACGGCTGAAACGATTTGTCTACAGTTTTCGCTAACTTGTTGGTGCATTTTTAACTTAACACTAAGTGTTTATTTCATTTCAATCGGTTTGTAAATAAAAAAAGTTATGTTCATTTTAAATCTTTTTATCTCTTAAAGCCGCGGGCGTCCCGTAGTTATGAATATGAATTAATTAGACTTCTATTTTTTGCATATTTTAAGAAAACCTTATGATCACACACAATGCGATAAAAGTTAGTTAATTAGTTACAGCTTCCACAAAATATCTTCAACTATCTACCATTTCCAGTTGTTTAAAAGTCCGAGAGAACTCTTAGGTAATGTAAGTACGAGGTACAAGCAGACCCGGCGCATGTCAGATCGTTTATTGAGGAGTCTACGGGCCAGTGGCGTGAGAACATGACGTAAGCTGGCCTGTGTCCCTACAAGGAAATGTTGTATTTTGTGTGAACAGTACCTTGTTTTTATACACTGGTAGGTATTTTACAGTTTGACCCACAGTGACTTTTGCACAAGCAACACTATGGCCAAAGGTGGAACATGCACGAACGGGATTCAGATTCAGATTAGATTATTAATTATTTCACCAGTAATTACAACAAAGTAACATTTGGCATATCATTTTTACAAAATAGAAATAGTTCTCAAACGAGGTTAGTGGTTACGCGTGAAAATCCTTGCAGATTTTAGGACTCGTATTATATAATACCTAATAAAGTTCGTTCTTGTACAGTTCTTCTGTTTCTTTGCAGTATTAAACTGAGTGCAGTTTCGTAATGGAAAAAGTACTTTTGAAGCATCAATCTTGTAATCAAAAGTTTAAGTTCTGACTTCAACTATATTTCCTCTAGTTGGTAAGAAAAGAGAACTGTGGAAGCGATGAGCCAGAATTATGATCCAGGAAACCGGGAACTATGGCCCAAATGGGTGGTATGCGGCCTACAACCTCCCCGCTGCCGGCGTAGCATGGGCGCAATGTATCACAACATGATCGATATCAGATTTCAAATGAAATGAATGAAATTTAGAAAAGTACATATTATGATTTAAAGTCTTCCTATTTAATTGTATTAGTCAAATATGTCGTATTTAATCGTATTATCGTCGTTTTTAATCGTATTATCGTCGTATTTAATCACATTCGTCGTATTCATATTCGTCGTGTTCCTCATATCTGAGAGCCTTGACCTCCACCTTCTATGATGTTTCTTTTTATAACATTATTCCACTCATACCTGTCCAATTTAAAGTCAATTTCCTAACGTTATTTAAACACATAAGGTTTAAATGAGCAAAGTAATAGAACGGGTATTATTTGTATATTATAGTATTATTGTTTTTATTTTGCCTCAATAAATGTTTTTATCCACTTAGAAACCTTTTAAAACAAAGATATCTCTATCAGTACTTAACAACTACCACTAAACTGAATTTCAAGCAATATTGCATCAAAGATCATACTAAGCCTCTTAGTAAGTTGGTTACGTCCCTGGTAAATCACATTGATGTGCTACGTCCTTACGAGTATCGCTGAGTTCATAAACAGGCTCGGCCTTTGTTCTAGTTTCTTGGATTGATTGCAAATGTGTTTACCAATGTTGTGCCCTGGGTTGAAATTCTTTCAAGAATTTAATGTGGTAACGGTTTTGATTTTCTTGAGACTTCTTTGTGCTGATTTGGATAGATATCTTGGAGAAGAACTACTTATTCTTCTTATCGAATGAGAGTGGCCAACTCTGGTGTCGAGAGTTTTTCAAACCGCCCTATCGACTAATGAATGTAATTTCTTATTTAATCTGGCACCTGAATTTTGTTTTTGGTGTTTTTGGAACTTATGGTAATAATATACACTCGTACTAGTTACTCGATTATTGAAGGTCGAACCTGGTTGTACTGAATTAGATCTGACTATCTAAAGAAGCTGATAGGACACACCGTTAGGCTTTCAATATACTATTTAAGAATAAACAAGTAAATATGTAAGTGGCCATCTCTGTTGTCCAGAAATTTCAATCCGCCTTAGGGACCTCTGTCGCCCTGGCTTTACGATCGCCGATATGGTTATACCTATACTATTTTACTCTACAACCATCCAGAACTCTGGATATTAAATATTACATACATTTGTTGTATCAAGATTGTCAGATATGAAAATGAATACCTGTTTCTGTTCCTGAAATGTCCTGTACCACATTTTGATGAGGACGCGTAAACAATGAGTTTTATACAATACAATTGTTTTCGAAATGTCCACAACTCTCTCACAGTCCACCAACGAAGCTATTTATTCTATGTCACATTAAGGCCTGTGTTACATATTACAATACCAAACGCTCGTTATATTAATTTCGTGACGCAAATGCACAGTTGAAACACAGAAGTAACAATTCAATGGTGGAAACGTGGAATAGAATTAACACCTAGCCATTGCTATTGTGTAACATATTTTGTAACATTTGAATATAGCTTTTGATATTTCACGCCACTAGAAAGCTCAATACTGGCCATGCTTCTAAATTAATTTGTTAGGACTACTATCAGACATACGCATAATTCAAAATAAATCATACATAATTTATTGCCTGAAATTTGTACTTTGTAGTGATTTTATAAATCACTTTATTTGAAAAAACTTACAAAACAAATTTTACAAATAAAAACTTAACTAATTAATAACTAACATAAGTTAGTTATTAATTAGTTAAGTTTTTATAACTAACATAAGTTAGTTATTAATTAGTTAAGTTTTTATAACTAACATAAGTTAGTTATTAATTAGTTATGTTTTTATTTTTAGTTTATAAAAACTAAAACTTATAATAAACTTAAAACACCTATAAAAAAAAGTATAATAAATAAGTATAGTAATGATTTATATTGCCACATCTATTCTGAAGATTATATAAATATTATATAATGTTTGTACTTTTTTCCAAAGTGTATTATTGAACAAATATTATATCAATAATCAAATCTTTCTTTCAAATCCGACCATGAAAGAACTTAGTATCATCCAACTCTAACAAAAGTTGCCTATACTTACTTACTATACGTAGAAAGACAAACAGCTGAGACCGACAATTTAACGTGTCATCCGACCCACGGAAGCGCCCAAAAGGGAATGCCACTTTTTGGTCACCCATCCAAGGACTGACCGCGTCAACAATTAACTTAATTCCCATTACATAACGTGTGGTGTAAATATGTAAAGTTTAACTTCTGTCATTATACGCTGTGCGGTTTTGCTGACGTGTTTGCGAAGTGGCCACAAAAGAGTCGTCGGCGTGAAACAATTGCCGGCCTGGCTTGTTACCAAAATACTGCAGTACTACTGCGTGAGATACATTTTGCATAATTTTAGAGTATAACCACAAAATAAATGATGGTATGTTACTGTGAAATATTGCTCACGAGACGGTTTATATTCAAGAACGTAGGTTATGTAACAAATAAAGCGTCCGGAGTAGCCCGTAGTAAACTTTAAGTTATTTTTATATCTTTAAAAAATAGACACTAGCCAGTGTTAGTAGTCCACGAGTACGAGTTACACATTCAGATCTAATCGTTATTACGTTTGGCTTTGTACTAAAAAAAATAAACATGAAACAGATTCTGTGAACATTTAATAAACCTTACTTCGAAACCGCTAAGCCCGGCGTCCAGAGTTTCAAAATCCTACCTAAGTGTGACTTAAAAGCTCAGTTTAAGTAAGCTGTAAAAATGGTACAAATAGAGAATTCTGGAAGAGACTTGTCTTCTCACATAGCTGGGTACGGATTTATTACCTCTTACACAGACCCTTGGTGCAGACGGGATTAGTATTCTACGTACGTACCGCGGAAACCTCATTTATTTAAATAGCAAAAACTGGAGGAGGAAGTCATGTTTTGACTTAATATTTTCCGAGTTTATCCCCTTTGAAATAAGTTCAGAGGTAAAATGTAATCTTTTGTGACGCTGAATTGCTGCCAAGAGTTATAAGTTTGAGAATTAGGAACTCTTTAGCAGAGGCAATCTTAAATTGAAACTCTAATGACAAAGTTGCCTTGTAGGTAAGTAGTGTAAATTTCAATTTAGTTTAGGAGTACAGCAAGAGCTTGACAAGTGTTTGCGAACTTTTTGAATTAAAACTAGTTTGGAGAATGGATGGTTGTTTGTTGCAAGATTGGCTTCAAATATTGCTATGTTTAGTAAGTTACTTACTCGTATAATATTGTAGCGTATGCGTATCTGAGATAGCCAGGCGTGAGACTAACCATCAGGCACGCTTCATGATTGCCTCGTATCAAACTATTTCTATATTTAAAATGCAGCGTTATGCAGTAAACTGTTTTACTCATATATGTTAAGTTTGTCATTTAAAAGCGAAAATATGTTTATGATATGTTATTAATGTGTCTTTTTCCTTCACGTTCGAAAGAGCTAAACCTACTTGTATGAATTTAAAATAGAAATTCTTTCTTTTCCTATCCCGGGTAGTCGCTGGTAGCACCTCACCATCACTGCTTATATCTGTGAGAGCGAATATCAGTTCAAATCATACAATACAGTTAATCCCGAGAACAAAGCATTCTTCCTGCATACTAATGGCAATTTTCAATTTGCGAGGTTCGCGCTAGAAGCCGGGGCGAGTGTTTCTATGAAATAATCCGATTCTTTTGGTTTCCTCGCCTTCTCTACTTTAATTAGAACTGTGCTGTTTACTTTATCAACGCTTCACGTTTTACATTTTGTTATTGCGTCAGTTACACTCATGAATACTGTAAATATTACGTTGTTTGCAAGAATGATATGTTTCTATCTGTAGTCAATTTATAATGGCAATGATACCTACATCAAAATAGGTAAGTATGCACAGATATCACATTTATATTTTGTCTACAAACAAATCAATTGAAGTATCAGACATGTGTTAACTTAGCTGCGTAGTAGGTAATTCTATCTATTGTTTTAGGAGTAGGAATACCTACTCCCACACAGTTATAGATTACTCGGGTCAAACATTCTGCTGCCTACGTAGTTATTAAGATTTGAATTGTATAAAGTTATTGTAATAGAAGGTGATTTTACATTAAAACAATATGTGTTTAAAATAATATCTTTGTATATAATATTCACTCGTAAATAAACTCAGAAAGGGTAAGTTTTAGATGTAATTATGTGAACACATAAAAACAAATCAGTCAAACTAATAAAAATAATATATTAAATTTGGACTAATTGAGGATGAATGGACATATATTAACGGAGCCACACTTGATACCCATATCCGTAAGATGTTATTTGTTAACAAATAAAAAATCTCTTTCGGTCTATTTACTCACCGTAAATATTGTAGGTACAGACAGATATAGTCCTAATATTGAAATATAGAATAACATACAGACGAAACAATCGGCTATTCAGCAGTAATCATGCGTTATATTCCCCACACGCTTCTACCGATTCAAAGGAAAAATACATTTCAATTGTTTATTGAATCCGTACCTCGCTTGCCATAACTTCACTCTCAGGGGCTTAGGGACACAGTGTATACTAGTTTTTAGTTACAGTTCTTTCAAAAAAGTACGTGATTAGGTAGAAAAAACGACAGCAGTTTTAACAGAAAACAAACAATACATTCAGTATGCGTCTACCTGCATTGGTAAGAGTCAGTATAAGATAAAATGTAGCTAGTTTTTGGGTTGATGTCTTAAATAATTTCAAAATGATGCTTTTTACTTAATAAAGAGGTGCTTAGGCTCTTCTCTCTGGTAAAAGGAAGAAACGTCAACAAACCATAAAGCTTACTTTAGTTTTTATGTAATTATATGAGAAATTGAATGTTTTGTTTCTACGAATAATACCTTGGATCACTCATTTGCCCTGAAAAACAATATATAATTATGTTTATGATGGCTTCAAAGTAAATATTTTTTTTCTCCTTTTTTCTCTCTAGCTAAATAGCGTATGATCTTAAGATTCATGATTTACTTAACGGTAGCAACCATTTTCATACTATAATATTAATTTTACTTGGATTTGCGTTTGACTACAGCCCGCCTGATGTTACACTGTTAAGCATGGCTGAAGCCTAGGATGTAACACGCTTACCTACCTACCTACCTATTAACTCTAGATTTAAAGATCCCTGGATTGCAAGTTTTCTTTCTCTCCTTTTATTCTGTGTCTCTTTGTGTGATGAGTATGTACTGATACATTCTGCATGCAGATTGCCTACTGTTTTACCTCGACGGTTATGTACTGGCGTGGAAAACTGGCTTACCTCTGCAGCGATTATATGTGAGGGTAAAGGAAATCACCTTATTGGGTAAATATTTATTACACAACAAAATTACATAAGAATTACACTTCTAATCTAAAAAATAAATATCATAAACATGCAATACCTATATACAAACTAACTAATCTACTTTATCAAAAGGCAGCGTACCCAAAATTCTAGCTGCATTGCCCCGTTGGATAGCTAGACTAACCTTTTGGGCAAAGTTCAAGCCAACATTTTGATCACGCCTAGTCTCTTTTAATCGCCCCAACAGAAATAAATAAAGGTAAATATTAATAATGTAAATATTATTGTATTTGGATAAAAAAATAAAATTGCTCTATTTTTGTTACATCTTTTCAAGATAATGTTCTTTTTATACTTAAGTAGATAATAACAACGGATTATTTTTAAGATGTAAAATAGACACATTTGCTACTCACTGGAAGCGGAAGCGCACATTATTTGACTAGGGTTAATTTCCTATAATCCCTTCCTTACCTTCCTTGTGGCTAGCTACTGAAAAATATGTATTTTGTAGAACCATCATTATCTATGCGCATCTGCTTTTACAATGTGCTGATCATCGGAAAATTTCCTTTACATGCAAGGTGAAATGAAACTTAAGCAGTTGGTATAGAGTTGATATTGATGGAGAAGTTGAATACGATGTTCAATGCCCAATTGGGACAGACGTGGGCGGCAAACACGAGTTTCCACTGATTGCGAATGTTTGACCATCGCGGTATGGTCAGCAAAACAAAATTACAATTTTATCAGATACGCTTCGACTTTGCCGAAGCCATATCTTTACGGGTGAAAGTTTTGTAGTAAACCTTTTAGATATATTTATGATACGACAGCGAAAAAAATGTAGCTCTCACGTTTCACGTTCAACTACGGGACTCATATGTAAATATGACAAATCAGGATTAATGGTACCAGCGAATCATAACGCAGTTTAGTTGCTGTACATTTATTATTATATGCATTATTACTGCATAAAGAGTACCAACGTTAAAATAATATGAACATTCTATTTGACAAACGAAAATGTTTTTCAAACAAATAAATAATAATTAAGATAATGTTTAGTGCTGGCTGCATCACACTAACAACATATTGTTATAGGTTTAACAAAAATAATCGTCATTTTCCATCGGTACATACTAACGAACCGATGTTCAAACGACAAAATGTGACAATTCATTAAGCTGAAAAAGAGTTCTTTTAAAAACGTGTCGTATTATAAAAACAAATAAGGCAACGTTAGTCTGAAATTGATTCATCAGCATGTGTAAACTCTTTTGTAAGCACGGTGTTCTATTATTTGCTGGATGTTATTTATACATATAATAAAGCTGAAGAGGGTCAAAAATCATAACAGAATATATGAAAAAATAAAAATGTTTAGGTAAACGTTGAATACATAACAGCGTTTCAGCAGTTTTTAGATTTTTTGTCTAATTATCTGTATGTCTGTTTATTTAAGCGCTCGTAATGCAAGAACGAGTGAAAGGATCATCGTGAGTGTAGGTATGTAGGTAGTATGAGGTGTTAAAAATGTTGTTTAAATTGTAAGTCAGTTTAGTTCGGCCCATCAAAACTAGATGGCGCCACTTGTTCGTGTAAATCACGCAAAGTAGAATTTTAAGTATATTTGTAACATTTTTAAGTTTAGTTTGAATAAATGCCTCGAAACGTTCCGGGTTTGGTATTAAATCACTCCCAGACTTAGTAGACCCCATGACAATGTCATAGGCTTATTATCTCAAAATAATGCGAGCGCAGTCGCATGCGCACACTAGTAAAGAAATAAAAGCGAGTACTTAACGAATTTTCAGGATTTAAATTAAGATTTAGTTTCTCAAACAAGTTTTATTAGGACTATGGAATTTCCCTGTTACAAGTTTCACTTAAACAAAAGAATTATACGTGCATGTGTAGGTAAGTTAAAATCATAGGCATTTTAAAACGCGTCTAAATAGGGTGACTGTTTATTTATGCGATTGAACCAAAATGTTCTCTGTGTCTTTTGTTTTTATAAAAGGCAACAGTGTAAAGTCAGTGAAAGAGAATTTGGTCGAAATATTCACTCTGCATTCTCTGCAAAAGGTTTTCGATGGATTTATGGGTCCATCCTACACCGCAAAAATCCACCGCTTCCAGTCATTGTGTTAAGTGTCAATAAGCTTTTTCATGGCGCACCCGTGGTGTAACTGGTTGGAGAATATTTTTTATACCCTTATTTGAGAATTTTGTTGATGTTTTTCTTAGCGATTTTCACAATTTTCGGGGGTCGGTTCTTAATCTACCTTATATGGCAGAATATCGATTTATCACAGCCACTGCCATTAAGTTTTATGATACGATTCATCAGCTCAGTAAAAAAAAAAACATCAAAATAAGTATCGATTTTCACACAATTTCTTATAAATTTTCTCGTCTTGTTATTGCTATCATTACTACAAGAATCTATCTTAGTCTGAGATAAAAAAAATATGATTGTAAAATCACAACTGTTATTCCAATACACTTGAATAAATCGCCAACACCGCTGAAACACAGTCGAAACAAACAGCACCTAATGAACAAAGCTTGTTGAAAGTCGAAGTCGGTTGATCCCTCAGTACATGATAACGCCATTCCAAAGTTTGCTAATCTGAACCGGGCTGGTACAAAGGACGGCTGTGGTGGCAACGTAAAATAATGTTATGGGTGACATTTGACAAATTGCTTTTGAATACGATCGTAAAGATCAGAATCTACTCATGCGTCTTAAAGTAACAATATACATAACAAATGAAATGAAATATTAATTATTTGCTCGAATATTGTAATATATTATATTAATGTTAAAATTATAATTTTGAATCAAATATTCTTCCGATAGGCGTGCTAATATTATGGTTAGTCTAATAGTTATTACGTACCTATACAATTTTATTTTTTCATCTAAAAAGTCAATTTATTTATAATTTACAAATTCAAAATGATAACATACATAAGTATTTAAAAATCAATTGAGCCGGTCATATGGATATTATTAAATCGGGAAAGAAAAATGCTTGTAAAATTTGCAATCCTGTTACAGCAAAAGTTTTTTTTTTAGTAATAACAGTTTCGGTCGTTTGTTTAATATAAAATATTCAAAATTCTCAATAAGAACTACAAAAACTAAGAACAAGAAAAGTTTTGTAAAACTCGGCCTCTCCCAACCTTCTTTTCCTGAGCAACAAATTCTAAAGTTAAAATCATCCTAACCAACTATTTATTCAGGACAATGTATATTTCATTTTTACCAAATTACACACACTTAAAAATTAATTCCGGGCCCGAGCATTCGTTGTCACCACAGGCGTAATTAGAATAATACATTTTCTTTGTACCAACAGCTTTGTGTTAAGGACAGGGATAAATTTAGGTTTAGATTATTTGGGTAAACAGTTTTTTTCCGGGACATTGCACACAGCGCCATCTAGCCCCACACTAAGTTAACGCTTGTGTCGTGGGTACTAGATAACGGATATAATACTTACATACTTTTCTTTTGTAAATACATACTCATTATACGTATAAACAACCAGACTTTTAGTAGAAGTAGCAGATATAGTTATATCAAAGCACTGATTTTTACGAGATTGCGCAGAATCACGTAGATTGGTATCTCTTTGTAGAGACGTATGGCCCAGTTTGAGACGCAGCGACACATCAGTTACTTTTTATCTTTTCATCTAGAGCATTGATATGTACAAAAATGAACTTTATACAGGAGATGCTGTTTTTTAAATTATAGCCATTATGAGTTTCAAAACATCGTAACTTCATAAAATCTTTGTATATATTGTTCGATTCTATACCTTTTCCTTGTGGTTCTTGGTACATTTTACTTAACGCAATTGTCCTTAGACTACGTCCCTGTTCTAGGAATGTTTATTAAATAACCGCAGCTCTTGTTTTCGTATGCGTGTACAGTAACAAAGAGTTAATTTTCTTCCTTATTTCCTTTTCTTCGCGTTGTAAATTATTTATGTGTACGGCGACCATGTTTGACGAAGGGGTGTTACGTGACACGACTGCAAATATAAAACGTGACAAACTCCATCAATGTAGGCCTCTCTATCTCATTGTTGTTATTGATTTTGATCGAAAAGTGCCTATAACAACTAGCTGGTTCCCGCGACTTCGTCCGCGTGGAATAGTTATTACCATAAAAACGGGTCTATTGAGTTAACCTTATAAGATAGACATATACTGTTGCAGACAATTTGTAAGATCATTACAAGATAAATAATTCTTTGATACATATTTTTTTGATATCTTGAACCGTTTTCGCAGCGCACGCAACGGAAGCCCTCAAAGATGAATAATTTTCTCCGTTTTTTCCACATTTTCCATTGTTTCTTCGCTCCTATTACTTGCAGCGTGATGTTATATAGCCTAAAGCCTTCTTCGGTAAATGGTCTACTAAACACAAAAAGAATTCTTCAATTCGCACCAGTAGTTCCTGAGATTAGCACGTTCTAACAAACAAACAAACAAACTCTTCAGCTTTATAATATTAGTATACTCGTAGATGGGTGGATAAATTAAGAATAGAAAGAATGATACGAGTGAACGCGTATCATCGCATAATTCATTTTCTTATCATGCATTCCTGACTTCATTATGAAAAACAAAAAACACACGATGTGGTTGAGTATTTGATAAAAAAACATGTTTACTCTTGAGACTATCAAATTTAAGTTATCGTAGAGTAAACTAATTTGTACAAACAGTATTTTAAAGGTACTTACATTTATAGTGAAAATATGTAGCTTATTTTACAAATAAACTATTTAGTATGAAATATAGCTATCATGCATCACAGTATACATAACAGAACTTCGCGTACAGATAAATAGCAATATTAGCCAATGCGTCCTCTGTCCAGTGTTGACTAATACATGATCGTGCCATGTTGCAGCATTCATAACGACACAATTGTATTTGAGAGGACCTGTTTCATGGATATGAAACATATATAATTTATGTTTGCATAACTTGTAGAGGCTTTTCATCAGAAGTAGGGTAAATAATAATGAAAACAACCAGAAGAACCTCATTTTGTATGAAATGTGTTAGATACCTTTGTTAGTGATAAAATTAGGCTTTTACATATCTATACCTGTTGCGTGAGAATTCGATTGAGAGGTGATATATTTCAATCAAGAGGTTTCTATTACTTGTCGAGAGCCTATATAGGTATAGCTATAGCCAGCTAGATAGGTATACATAGTTTTCAAATTAATTATTATTTGAGATTCGATTAAAAATCGCGCTTAAATAATATTATTCAGCGCTTTACATAAAATATCATCGTATTTGTTGCACATTTTGAAAGCTACAATGTCACAAACCAATAAACGAGTTCGTAACCGTCTCGTAGCACTATCGTAGCTTCGTAGATCGATCGTAGCATTTATTCAGATCTACAAAATAAGGGCAATAATTCAGTTATATATTTTAACTTCAAAATTAATAAAAAAAAGTCTAAACTCGGAACGTTGTAAAGCGGACTGTTTAAGCGCATACTTTTCCATTGAAATAAAAATAAATGATTTTGTAGACAAAAGCCAGTGGAGAGATGTAATTAAATGGTTTCTCTTGGGAAATCGGTCGCGGTTCTACCGCCGTGGTCAAGACGGCGCCGTACCGTGCAATAATGAGATTTCCCTTAGCTCTTTCTACTAGAATATAGAATATATAGAATAGCGGCCATTTTTATTGCGTGTGTGCTCGATTGATTCCCGTGAAAAGGAATCGTTAAGTTTTTTTGTGGAGAAAGAAGGAAATTAATTGAAAGAAGTACGTGGTTTCCTTTATTGTGTGAGTAGCAATATCTTTTTAAAATCAAAGGCCAGATTTTAATCATTTTTTTTTTTTAAACTTTCACAGTTTATATGAGTAGCAAATCTAGTGAATTAAATAGCATCATCATATCATTTAATAATAGGCACATGGCATGGCCCTTTTGTTAAATACCTATGTTCTGATATAAAAATAAATAAATATTGTTTTTCATATTTCTATAAGTTTTTTTTAAAATGTATGTGGGATATCAATATTCAATATATGAATATGTAGTCAATGAAACACAATTAACTAAAAAAAATCAAGGAATAAATATATATACGCACTATTCAAAGATAACCGTAATAAGCTAATATAACCGTTTATCGTAAATAGAATATCGTCCACATAATTGAAATATCTCTCTCACGAATGTAATTCAAATTTTTCTCGTTTCAAAGAGTTAAGTTCCATTCCATGTCTAATGCAAACGAAGGACAGACACTTTTTTGTTCAGAGTTCGTTTCATATTACTCTTTCAGAAAAACACAATTTCATACATAGTTTCGGACCTGTCTGGCTTGCATTTGAGATTATCCTCGCATAATATAGGACTGTCCAACGTCGATATTGCGTTCATGTTTTCTTAGGACGAATGTGGAAAATATTCCATTTGATTGAAAACACCGATATGCTTTTGAAACAGAAGAAAGAACCTATGAGTATGCATACATGTTTTATTAAAACTTGGTTTTTCGTATTGTAGTGAAGTTGATATAACCAAAATATTTTAGATATTAGGTCACTTAAAATTAGACAGGTTTTCAATACAAAAATTGATATTCGAAATAAACTAAATAAGTACATATTGTCTTACCATTTACCTTAAAAGCTTATGATAGCTCTACCCCACTGACACAAAAAGTACATTTTCTCGAGCAGCATTTCAAATTACAAGAGGATTAGGTATTCCTCTCTTATCTCGTACAAATAACATCCCGCGGACCAGAGTCTGCAATGAATTCTTTAAACCGCTAGCAGATAGCACTGACACTTATACAATTAGAAGATTATACAGGACACCGCTGGGATGTTATTGGTATACAGGTGGTTTAACACGTCAAATGAATTGAAAATATTTCCTGAGTTCATTATAGTTTGGGAGTTTTTATAGAAGTCTACACTCAGGAATTTGACTAACAGGTCATCTGAAATGGTAAGACAAAGTTTTAGTGGAAGGTGTAGCATGCATGTAATGCCAATATTTGTTTGACCCCAAATTATAAAGATACATCATTTTTTTTTCTTTTAAACAAACATAATGGACATATCAGTGGTCAATTAACTGATTCAATACTTATGTGTTTAGGGTGGGGCATTAAACAGATTCTCATTAAATTTCATTCAACTTCAAATCATATTACGTATACATATATTCCTTATTAAACAATCAATCACAGCTACACTATATCCACGTCACTAATCTGGAGTAGCATAGTTACACACATCAATTGAGAAGTAATATTATCGGAAGGGCTTCTCGGAAATCAAGGACACTGTTAAAGACGCCATTCAGGACTGTACAGTTTAGAGATTATGTTAATCCTAGCAAGATAATTGGAATACCTGATGAAATGTTTAGCTTACAATAGCTTATAGCTTCATTCGATGAATAGGTGTCTTCGTAGTCCTAAATGTGATTAATCCACAACTCTCGATACCATTATCGAGAGTTGTGGATTAATCACATTTAGGTTGAATGAAGATAAAGTTTTATACTCTTTCCAACAATATCTTTAAATTGAACTACATCTTTTTGTGGCAAAGCCTTCGTTGACTAAGCCAACTGTAGAAAATTTTAAAAAATGGGGTGTCTCTGCAATTGTGATCTCACGAAATTTACATAATATTTGTTCCAGACTTTAAATAATGACTTTAAATTGAGGATAACTAATTTTCTTTTGTTTTAATGACGTTCACTACGCAGCGTTTTCTAAATTATTTATTAAAATTACATTACAACAATTACAATAGACATGAAAAATACTAGCTCATATGTCTTTTACCAAACTCTAGCATTAAAACATGTATTCAAAGCATTTAACAAATGCCCAGCATGTGATTTCCCACAGTATGGTTAATCCGAAATCACGCGCGTTCAAAGCAGTTAGCAGCCGATAGTGAGCTTAGACCGCTGGATTTGGGACCTGGAAGTTTGGTGAAACTCTGTATTGCGAGGTAAAATAGACAACCGTCAGATAGAGAACTAGGTCTCAGGTATAATTGAGTCGTATAAAATCAAAGACGGCAAAGTAGGTTAGTAAGCAAAATTAAAATAAATATATGGTAACACAGAAATTTTTAAATAAAACATAACAAAATAACCAGTCCCAATCAAAGACGGCAATATGCGCTTCAAAATCGTAATCGAAAACTGGGTTTAGGATCAAACGTGTCAATCTTTCTATTATAACGACCTAACCTGGCAATCTTGCTTTGTCAACCAATCAGAAGCGTTTACTAGGTCACGCCACAATATGGCGGATTGTGCGGTTTCCAAGAAAACTTTGTTGCGGGTTTTATTGCATTATTAATGGTTTTCTAGAAAGTTATTGTTAATTTTTATTATGGAGCAAAGTCCACAACCAGTTACAAATAACTCTGCAAGGAAACGCAGCAGTAACCCCGAGAAATGGAAAAAAAACCTGTTGAAAAAACAGAGGTAAGTTGTATGCAAACATCACCTATAGGGTTGTCACTGTTTAATAGCTATCGGATTGCCTGCTGGCGCGATTTTGTACTGGAGAAATAACTACTCGTATAATATATATCCAGGTAATTTTTCCAACAAAATTAGTTAACGTCTTTTATTATCTTTTTTTACAGCCAGAGAGTACGTTTTTTTATTCAATTATTTTATAACCTGACTGGCAAAGGTCTCTTTGTTTCAAGGATTTCAAATAATTGTATTATTAATTATTTTATATGAATAATATTTAATGAAATTTTATATTAATATATATGTATATTTTTTATATTACAGTATGTGTTACAATTATGTTATATTAAATTTATTTAAAATTATATATATATTTAAATTATTTTTTAATTCATATAAACATTTTTCATTCTTGATAGTAACTTAGGAATGTCTTTTGTTCATTAAGTAAATCATTTATTTACTTAAAATAGTAGCGTTGTATTAAAGTTTTTCATATTTGTTCAGGTACGAATCCAAAAGCTTACCGCATCGCTGTTGCGACCACAACTCGCCATCATTTCAATGCAATAAAATAACGACGGCCCAGTTGTTGAGAATACACCAAAACTTTTATTCACATGCCAACAAGAAAGATCAAGATGCTATCCTACTAAAGTTATGTCAGATTGTGCCAACGAACCGCAGCAGTAAAAATCTACACAAATATAAAGGAAAAAAAGAGACAACAATTAAGTATGGAGTGATGGTTAATAAAAAAAGAATACCTATCTGCCAAAAATTCTTTTTGAATATTTTTGGTATCACCAAACACCGAGTAGCATATGTGATGAAACTTTTTTATTACGCCGGAGAAGTTGGTGTGGAGCATCGTGGAGGAGACCGCAAAACAGGGAAGTTTCTGAAACGAAAAGAATCTATTCACAACTTTATTGCAAAATTGCAATGCACAGATTCTCATTATTGCAGGAAATCAAAGGAAGCCGAACGAAAATATTTACCTTCCGAACTAAATGTGTCAACATTGTACAAAATGTACCAAGCCCAAGAAGACGCCCATCCGTTGGTGAAAAAGTCATATTTTCGCCGAATTTTCAACACCTGTTACAATATCGGATTTGGAACGCCAAAAACAGATGTGTGTTCCACCTGTCTAGAACTGACCGAAAAAATTAAGATCGAAACAGATTCTTTTAAGAAAAGTAAACTAATCATCGAAAAACGTATTCACACTCTGAGAGCCAAGGCTTTTTTCGAAAAACTGAGATATGCTGAAGATCACATCAAGATAATTTCATTCGATTGCCAGAAGAACTTGCCTTTGCCCAAATTACCCGATCAATCGACTTATTATAGTCGACAAATATACTACTATAATTTTACAATGGTAGAGGGCACTTCTAAAGATCCGCTGACCCCAGGAAACGTTTTTGCATATTATTGCACTGAAAATAAATATCAAAAAGATTCCAATCTTATTGCATCCGCACTATATCACAGGCTGAATGTAACAGATAAAACAGGCATCACTGAGATTCGTTTGGTCGCCGACGGTTGCGGCGGCCAAAACAAGAACAGTATAGTTTTGGGAACTTGCTGCAAATGGTTGTTAGAAAACCCCGAAATTAAAGAAATTGAATTAGTATTCCCTGTGACTGGGCATTCTTTCATGCCCGCTGATCGAGTGTTTGGTGTGATTGAAAGGAAACTAAAAAAAAGAGAAGTCATAACGCATCCAGATGAAATAACGGAAATTATAAAGGAATCATCGAGTGTAATAAAAATCGGAAGTGACTTTGTTGTAAGCAATTGGAGAGAAGCCATGAAAAGAGTGTTAAAACAGACCACTTCTTGGGCAATCCAGTTTAAAGACTGCAAAAGATTTTTACTGAGAAGATCCAATAAAGCTGGAAATGTACTAGTTCGTGGAGAACTAAACTATAAAAGTGATTTAGGTAAATTTGAAAACATTTGTCAGCGTGGAAAATGTATATCTATGATAAATCCAGAGCCTTTGCCAAAGATTGTACCTGTAAATAAAAATAAATTACAGGACGTAAAGAAACTGCTTCAGAAACATTATGGGTCTAAATGGGAAGATGCACCATCGTTAGTGTTTTACAAAGAACTCTTTGAAACTCAGGAGACCCTAGTGGCTCCAGAAAGCGTAGAAAATATGTGCAATGAGGCTGTTCATGAAATCGTGGAGTTACATGTTTAAGTTTGATAAAGATGATTAATTTTAAAAATAAAAAATCCCGACTGCTTAGCTGAAAAGAAAAAAAAACAAGATATTTTTTATAAGTATTTTTATTGAAATCATCTTGATATTGGGTACCGACCGCTATATCATCTTGTTTCTTTCTTTTCAGTTAAGCAGTCGGAATTTTTGAGGTTCTTAAGTAAGATTAATGACGCAATTTTCTCTTCTATTAATAATTAAATAAATAAATAAATACATATAAATAAATAAATATTCCGGGACATTGCACACAGCGCCATCTAGCCCCACACTAAGCAAACGCTTGTGTCGTGGGTACTAGATAATTCCCTTTAATTTAAAACCAATTTTTATTCATGCAAGGAAAATGAAACTTACAGCAAAACCAATGTTTTATTAATTATTGACAGCCCTATTTTTCTCTATATCGGTGAGAATCAAATATGGCAATCATGAATTAGGTTTGGTATCAAAAGCGGCAATCTTAGCATACCTTGGGTTCAAACATGGCATTCTTGAAAAGTTATATTCAAAGCCGGCAATCTAGCATAATATATATAGTATTTTTCACTTGTATAATCATATTCAAGTAGAGTTGCTGTTTTATTTTGTTTTGTGAAGTCCACAGATTATAAATATACATCCATTATGATTATCTATGGATAAGTTATCAAAATAACAGTTTTTTTTGTTCTGTGAAAAATATGGCCAGCCCTACTTTGCCGCCTTTGATTTTATACGACTCAATTGTATTTTTTTTTTTAGTTTTCTGTATTGAGTTTGCTACAAGGAGCTTATAGCCTCGTTAAAATTTGTGAATAAAAATTATCATTGATGTTAAGCGACGTTTAAATGATTATTTTTATATAACATTGTTTCATATGTCATACCTGTTCATACATGTTCTTGATTTGTCTAAATACCTATTCGTTCTTTTGTTTTGGTACACTATTTTGCTGATTTTATAACCTCACGATTTTTTATTTATCAGAAATAAGTTTAATATACTATTCAGTATCGAGTTGTCTATCTGCATATGTTTTTGTCTGTACAATACAGTCACAAACTTTCGTATCGCTTCATTGTTAGCATGGATTACAGGATTTTAGGAGTATCTAATGCATATGGCTTTTGCACAGTAAAATATTATTTTATGATTTTATTCTGCTTGTCTAACGCGTAAATAGTAAAACAATACTAAATTTCAATGAGAAATTGTATGATTAAAGAACAGATATCTTAATAAAATAAGATATAAAAACAAAGTATAAAAACGTATGCTGGTACAGGCAATACATTTACATGGCTGGATATTCATCACAATCTATTTTCGAAACATTTGAGTACATATACTTTACAGGCTAGTAAAAATGCTTTCATAATCCCTACTAGTTGAAACCTCTCAAGCCTCAGCTCTCAAGTTTTTATCTCAACTTAAGTGGTTACTTAAAAGAAAGGTAAGAATTCACTCAGAAAACTTTCCTCTTTTACTTTTTGAGTAATTTATAACCAATAAATTATTGTAACGAACCTTAGCCCCGTTGATAACAAATCAAGTAGTCTAAAATTGTGTTTATCTTTTCATAACGTTTTTTAATTGGTAGACGTTAGTTTCTCCTACATTTTAAACTCACTGAATAAAACTACTAAAATATAGTAACTTAACCAGAGCAAGACCTTTACTCCAGAATTTGCGTTCGGGCATAATGGTCCGCTCGAGGCCCCACTATGGCCTCTTTGCGTTATTTACCCGAAATTACCCTAAACTCCTTTGTCCAGCGTCTCAGTGTTGCCATAGCACGCTTCATATAACTCCAACGGGCTATTAATTCGAGCATATTCTGAGGAGTCGGTTAAACCAGATGCAGACCACGCTACGTTAGCTTCAATGGCAACTTCTAGCACAACATTGACCTTTAGTTGAATGGCTGGACTGTCTTTTATATAATATGCAAAGTCACTGAGACTCTGAAAGCTATCTGGGTTGCTTTTATTACTAAACGTGCGCATTACTATTAGCTTGATTAGCAATTTTGATTACAACAACAGTAGTTATCAACATCAAGTAACCACAATGGCTTACTAAACGTTCCGAGAAAGAGTTGTATTCGTGGTCAAAATTAATGCAATTCTTAGACAATAATTAATTAATTATCTTAAAAGCGTTACTACAATTTCAAACAAGTTAATTACAATACTTACATTAATTTCTCGCATCCGTTGTACCACAGCACTAACGTCCATATTAGGCGAATACACTACAACTCCTCACACGTACAAGACGTAGCTACGTAATACTACGTACATTGAATGTACACACGACTGGTGACGTATGTATATGCACCTATGGCCCGGACATTCCTCCAGGCGGCTGTTGATATTCCCTGGACACTGATGTACGACGGTGTCGGACACAAATCACAGCTCTATCCGCAATTAATTTGTTGGCAAAGCTGTAGTATTATATAACTATAGATAGGTATAAGCACAATATGTTGGGAGAGTGTATAATGTATATGGGGCTAGTTAGAGGTGTGTTGTGTTATGAGTGACTTTGACTTGCATTAATATGTAGACATATTAATGGGACAGAGTAATAAGGGATGTGAGGAAATTCTAATCAACATTTATCAATGGTGGAAATTGTGGGCAAATTGCCTGAGGCTATTAGGAATACTTTCATCTTTTATGTAAATGAATATGGGATACTTGTATTTTCTCTAAATAATGGATAACAAATTATACAAATTTTTAGCTTAAGTGGATTTGGTTTGACCTCAGGCTGCCTGACGTTAAGTGAAACTGTAGTCTAACATGAAGCACGCCTGCCTGAAAAAAATCTATTCACTCTAGGTATGAAGACTTCATATTCAGGACTAGATTTATTTTATAAATAGAGTCATTTAAAATTGTATAACCTTGCCATCTTTGTTTTATAAATAGCCCACACTTACAACAATTACAATACACCCTGTACCGTTACAAAATTCATTGCTCAAGTCATTAACAGATTCACTGATTACGTATTCTGATTGGAACCAAACCCCTCAAGAGCAGTAAACACACAAATCGTCCAAATTAAACTCCAACTTCACATCACACTAATCACGTGACAGAGGAAGGGACGACTGTCAAAACTTGAAGGAAACTATTAACTTTTGTTTAATGGTACTGTACCGACTAAAGGACTCTGTTTATCATCTCCAGAGGGGCTACAAATCTACTCGCCCGCTATAAATCTGGTTTACATGTTCTACATGTGTTTGTTTTGGGTAGAAAGGTAATTGGTAACTGAAACTCGGGAAAAATATAAAAAGTTTTTCCGCTGCGACTGCTCCTTAACCGACTTCAAACAACAAACTTGATGGTTTATAGGTGTGTTCCTCCATATACCACTGCCACACCTCACCTCCTAACCAACGTGGCCTCCGTGGATCTCAAGATCTTACCAACACCGCACCTTGTGTCTTCAAGCTTTGTAGTTCTCCTTCGGCAAGATATTCTCGTCGACACGTGTTTCGCCTCTCCACGAGGCATCCTCAGGACGTGTTGACTCCTCGAACCTCGATCCGAAAGGTGACTTTTTCAGAAACCATAAAATCTGAATGTATGTGACGTGTCACACATGGTAGGATTAGGCAAGACTTTCGCCTCAAATTTTTTGCATAAAAAATCTAACACAAACGATTTTTTGGTGTTTACGACTCAAAGCAATGAGGGAGGAATAAAACATTAATACGACTCAAAGGAAAAAATCATGAATGACCGTATGTGTCTGACGTGCCACTTTTTTCACTCACGCATACTTTTTACTTCATATCTACCTCATATTTCATCAGAATAGTCAGTGCGTGGAGCAATCTTCGAGACTTCGCAACAACTGAGGGTGTTGTTTCTTTTCGCGCGTATAAATGTTTAATGTGATTTTCAACCGGCTCTATTGGAAATGAAGGGAACTGATGTGATTTATTTCTAAAAATTGTTGATTTGTATGGAGAAGTTTTACTAACAAAATTTAGGTTATTTACCTATCTAAACATATAAAATGGTGAGTACCATTTTATATGTTTAGATAGGTAAATAACCTAAGTTTTGTTAGATTGTGAGACTGACATAGTGATCTATTATCGCACAGTCCAAACTACTGAACGGACTGAAATTCGGCATGCAGGTAGATGTTATGACGTAGGCATCCGCTAAGAAAGGATTTTTGGAAATGTAACTTTTAAAGGGATGAAATAAGGGATGAAAGTTTTACTTTTTAATGCGAGAAATGCCGCGAGCAACTACTAGTTCGAGAATTAAAAATCTGTTGTTGAAATATATAAAATGAAAAGGGCACGAAACTAACATTTTGGGCACGACAAATATTTGCACTGCTTGTAATTTGTTTTACTATTAATATTATTTTAAATAGTCAAAAAGCCTTACTTTAATTTCCAAACTGTAATAAAAAGCATTTCACTTTAATTATGCTCCACTGAGTCCTAAAATGAAGTACTGTTATTGTTCGAAAAAGTTATAACAACTTATTATTAATTAGAAGATTTATTTCAAAATAAATTTCTGTCAAAACAAAACTTACATTAGTTAATTTTTCAGCACGCAAAAGTGTAATTGGTGAAAATACGTTTAAAGTCTTAACGACTTTGTACAACTTCTGTTTAGCACTAACGACTGAGCTTTAGGTTAAAATTAATTGTACATAATCTGAGTAAAATATCAGTTTAAATTAGGAACTTTATGTAAATGGCTTAATTTTTACTAAAATGTAGCTTTCGTGAAATAAAAATGTTGAGTTACACAAAATATAATGCCCGGAATAAATGAGGCTAGCTTTAAAAGTCAGGAAAGCAAGTCAGTGCAAGCTAGTGTTTCTGGCTTCGTTTAGACAAAAAGCTTTTTTTGATATTTTTTTTTAAATTCAGTTTTTGATATGATTATAATCTAACCATAAGTAAATTTAAGTTACAAAAAACAATCATCCGTAAACATTCTACGGATATATGACCATTCCACAAAAATAAATAAGAGGAAAATAGATAAAAACTGTTTCAGGCCGGAAACCAAAACTCCTGATTATGAACCATTGTATTTCATTCTTTATTGTAATTGCGTAACAAAACTTATTAGATATTGGCCTATATATCGTTGGAATGTGATGTAAGGGAGGGATTTCATGATACCATAGATAATGCAGATTTGCAATTGCTTTTCGGAGCTTACCATCGTTGTATAAAAATGCTCATTATATCTGTTTACAGAAAATGCTATAAATAATATTAAATTCATTTTTTGTTTGATAGAATAATAGTCAGATTTTTAAAAGTAACTTTTGGTTACTTATGTGGATTCAAAGATTTTGACAGAAACTGACCAATTCTGAATAATCCTATACACATGACATTTATTTAGCGTTCCCATGTGCCTCTAATGACCACAATTTAATCACTTCCATACACATTTCTCCTAAAATTACGCATAAAACATTGCAAGTCACTACTAGTTAAAAATATAAAGAGAATTTTGCGCCATATTTTTCCCGGAAAATATCTTCGCGTCCTGTGAGTAAACACAGTTTTTATTTTCATATACAGTGAAATATCTTCTTTTACGAGTTTAATATAGTCAGTAAACGTTAATAATGCTCTTGGACTTAATAAAGTCATTCAATCACCTCTTCATGGTGGTTTCCGCCCACAAAGGTATAAAAACCAAGACAAATAAAACATTAAGAGCGGAATTATTCATACTAACCCCTTTATTTCACCATGAGTATTATTTACAAGTTGGAATGGGCTATAAAAGGTGAAGATAAAACGAGGCAGTAGAGAACACGGCCAAGGCTTTTAGAAAAAATATAGCAGAGATAAAAATAAATATAGGATTTGAAGATATTATATATAGACCCAGATTGTGACGCGTTTAAAGCTGTACCCGGTAAATATAATTGCTGATGCTTGGAGCACGTAGTAAAGCTATTTTGATTGACTTTTAAACAATGCATTTCCAAGTTAAATAGGATAACAAAAATACCTCACACTATAGCCTGTATCAAACAATTTAATATGTGACTCTGTTACTTAAACAAGGATTTCGTATTTTGATTTTTTGATGCAATGGAAACCCTGTAAATGGAACCTACACGGTCCTAACATTATCTGAAATAGTAAAACTGTGCAGCAAATTCAAAAGTCATTTGCTCATATTTTTTGTATATATCAGACTTGGATACTAACCCTCTAACTGGGTGGAGGCACATCTGTGCTATGTCGGCTAGTCCCGTGTCTTCATTTTAGTACAGTATATATTGGTGAATGATAAAGAAATAATTTTTAGCTGTGCAATAACAACCTGACAACAAAATTGTTATTTTACAGAAC
Source organism: Macaria liturata (assembly GCA_964023185.1). Taxonomy (NCBI): domain Eukaryota; kingdom Metazoa; phylum Arthropoda; class Insecta; order Lepidoptera; family Geometridae; genus Macaria; species Macaria liturata. Next base: position 5,226,966 of record OZ026816.1, read on the forward strand.
TGTCTATTTTCAGTAAAATAAAAATGCAAAAAATAAAGGCCTGTATCAGTTGTCGATGACATAATTTACTTACTACGTCACAAGCGGCAATAGTTGTAAATCTCTGGAATGCCCATTGCGAAGTGAGCGCTTATTTTTAAAGCCCAAAATAATGATGACGCAAGCATTTAACGGCTCTGCCAACTTTACGACAGCAAATGTTAATCACGGACCATTTTTAATTTGGCAACTTTACCGGCTATTTACCTTTTTATTTGGACTATTAACAAGCGCACGCTTTTACGGTTTCATTTTAATGAATTCACGGTATTTGGTTCTGCTGCGGCGTGTTTTAATTGTGCATGTGTCCAATTTACATTAGGAGATTGAATGTCTAATTGAAGTATGATTTCAGTTTAGGTTAGAAATGTAAAATACTTTTGAATAAGTACTTATGTGATACTAAGCTCAACATGTAATTTTAATTTTTTAAGTAATTAAGTTAAAATTGTAGGGAATTGATATAAAATTTGTTTTTAAATACTAAACTTTCGTTACTATTTATGTAGCCAGGTGTGTAAGTATATTTGTTAAATTGTGTAAACTAAATAAAAATCATACATTAGCGTGACAGGCAGTTTTTTGTTAATACATTATATGTACATATATGTAAAAGCTATAGTTAGACAATTTTCAAGTAAGTTATGTGGTAGACGCGGTTAGAGGAGCTGCAAACCTACAATATAGGATCCGACTGGATACCTAGAATAGGTTCTTAAATAAATCAAATAATATATCCTGTATATCCTAAAAATATTACATCCACATATGGACTGCCTTGTAAGGGTTAATAATGTACAATTTAAACTTAAACCTGACGGGAAGACGTTGTCACGTTGTATGTATTAATATAGTGAACCTAGATGTAAGTATTTTTGAACCCAATAAACGTTTTTGTATTGTATTGTATTGTATTGCAAACCCTGAAACAGTACATATAGTACATATATTTAAATATTTCATGAATAAAGATTGTTTTTATAGTATTCAAGTTTCGGACGTACATCGAGTTGATAATTTCTTAACTACGAAGCAGAGTAAGTAATAAGTTTAATTATAAGTTCGACATAAGTAGAAGTTTTCCGAGTGTTTCTGCATACACTGTATCTGAGTTGCCAACAATATGGCGTAGTTGGCCTAACTTGGCGTTTACCTAGGGGTGAATTAAGTGAGCAACACATGGCAACACACTGCAAGGAACTTTTGGTTTGCCATAGTAATTAGGAATATCGACTTGCTGTATTACTCTGTATAGACAGAAGTGTGTTTATTCTGTATTTGAATAGCATGTTATTTAATTATGCTTAGAAACATAATCGTGAACTAGCTTTTGACCAGGACCAATGAAAAGATTGAAAGGTTTTATTTTAACGAAGAGTGAGACATCATAAATATTTGAACATCGATGTACCAGGATAATGCACTCAGAGATATCGAGCATTATTCTAAGAAACTATGAGCATATTTATTCATAAAATGTTATCACGCCCTATCCAGCCACCAGCCAAAGAAAACATAAAAGTCATTCACAAAAAGCAAAATATCCACAGATAAATAAATACAAGCCAAAAACTCACCAAGAGCCTACTAAGCGAAGATATATTATTTGCCTGAGTAATTAAAAACAAGCTAGCTGCAAAAATAAGTTCTGCTGAAAACAAACTGCGAAGTTACAAACGGCATTGTAGCTCTGAAGAACACAAATTACAATTTAATATTTCAGGCGCCCTCTTAGTCCACTGTGTGAAATCTTTATGTAATTTCTTGTGCGAGTCATTTTTTGTGCACCTCTGAAATACATAAATCTATCTGTTAGAACTCAGTTACTAGCCGTGAAGGTGTGAGAGATTATGAATGTTAGAGAAACGACTTGTTTATTTGCTTTAGTAGAACATTGTTATTTCTTATTTCCAAACTTTAAATAGAGAGTAATAATTTCCATGATAACGATTTTTTTCCTATGTGCATAACAGAGACTCGCGATTTTGATCCAAGATAAACAGATTATCGTCATGGTAAGCGTGTTACACCCTAGGCTGCAGCAATGCTTAACATCAGGCAGGCTTTAGCCAAACCTAAACCTATCCGACGTAAAAAAAAATGTTAATCAAGCGCTAAATCAATATACAAATACAATTTCATCCAAGTCAGGTCATCTTCTTTAGCGTCAAAACAATATAAATTTATACCAAACTACTAATTTATTTAATACAACAAATTCACTAAAAATCTCATTTTTAATAGTAACTCAATTTGTATCTCAAAATACATAGTCCATAAAGAATGATAAAAGCTGTAAACATCCGTTTCATGCTCCAGTAACTACATTAATAAGCAATAGAATGGGATTCCTACGATAATTAAATAATAAATAAATAAATATTACAGGACATATCACACAGCGCCATCTAGCCCCATACTAAGCTTACGCTTGTATCATCTTTCTTGTAATAGACGTGTAATTACTTTTAGGTACATATAAAATATGTACTATATACATCGATATGTGTAAGAACCAGTATTCTACCAAATCGGGAGATGATGTCATACATTGAGAAACATGGGTAAGATCAACAACAACCTTACGCATCCTTTAATTACATATGTTCTGGCAAATAATTAAATAAATACTCAAACAAAAAATAATAATTCAATTCAGTGTTTCAAAAAGCCTTACATTTCTCCAGCATAAAGGTAGGTACCTGTTTCTCACTAAATTCACACTCAAGTACAATTTGTTTCGTCGCGATTCTTAAACCATTGTGCTACAAAGTGTTGGAAAGCGCTTGCAACGACACCTATCTCAGCTTAATTGTGCACATAAATCTAGCTTTCCTGAACTAAAACATAATTTAAATGCATAACAATGTCACAGAGACGCCGCTACGGTAAGGCACACTGCTTAATCTAGATATTTGACGTTTTTTATTGCATTGTTTAGTGTCATAGTCTTTATTTAAAACCTATTTTTTATTCTTTATTTTCTATTTTAGATTTAGGAAGATTATGTGAAAGTTTATGAGTGTGTATTTATACATCTTCGCTACTTCTTCATGGTCAAAAAGCGGCACCAATTATGGTGCAATTTGGCATGGATGCATATCAGACCTTGCTAAAAAAAATTGCTAAATCGCTTCTAGTTTTATGAACTATGAAAATTAAAAGCTTATTATCATAAATTTGACGTTTTAATTAAGACATTTGAAATATAAAAATATTAAGTTTGTTTATCAAATGTGTCAGTTATTAAATAACATTGTATTCACAAAGTATCCCCACTACACAGACGCTACAACAATGTACACTATTTGTCGCGTCACGTCGTCACTATCGCCCGTCACGACACAACTTGGCGAAATAAATCTGCATACTTACTGATAACAGTATAAAACTTAGCTGACGCGAACTTCGGGTAACTTTGCTGACTAAGCTATACATGGTGTTCCTAGACAAGACAATGTTTAAAAGTACAGAAAAACGTCATTACTGATTTAACCTATGGACTTATTTAAAATAATTAATTAATATTTTTTACTAGAATCTTTTACTCTCGTTTACTTTATAATCGGAATTGAGGTGAAAAACAGTAAAGTGCGAATAACACCGACTGAATATATAACAAGTATATTTAAAACAATCCATAATATTTATATATGTAGAACTCAATTCAATTGACCAAGTATGTTTTTGATCAGGCGTAATATATTTTAGGCTGCCTACAGTTTTGTGTACATTAATTGTTTAATTTAGATACAATACACAAAATTAGTATTGGTATTTTATTGAAAACCTATCATTTAAAGTTAAGTGAACGTCAAAATCATTCCCAGTGCACTCTGCAAATTTTAATTTATAAGAGCTTTTTGAAAATCAACACAAAATTAATTATGTCCGCTTCAGTCCCGAAATGTATTAAACATACTCAATATGATATTAACAGTGGTAAAAACAAATTAAGTTTTCATCATCCTGGAATTAATGTAATGTGAATGAAACTGTATAATTTGTTCAAACAACATTTTATTACGAAACCTCGGCAATAATACTCACAACAGACTATAACATGATATCACCGGAAACCATATTTCAAAACGTATCAGCTTTCGATAGAAAATATAAAAATATAGAGTTACGTCGACAACGAAAAATATCCGGTTTTATCAGAGGAAATTAATTTTGGCAACAGATCGCTTTTGTGTGAATAGCGTTTGGTGTGTATCATTCGATTGAAAGGATGCCCATTGTTCGAGATTACCCACAAAATATTACAAGCTCGCTGATATCGCAGGTAAATAATATACAGAGACACCGATTTGAAAACTGTACCGCTATTTACATACCGGTTTATGGTGGAAGTTCCTAAGACCCGCACGAAACGCTACGCTTCTACCTTTATTGTTCGTACCGCAAGGTTGTGGAACTCCCTGCCTGACTCTCTGTTCCCTACGCACTATAATCCAGCGATCTTCAAAGCTAGAGTGAATCGGTTCTTATCGGGTAAGCACGCTCCATCTTAGGCCATAGCCTTTGCTTGCTATCAGGTAAACTATGGCCAAGTGCAAACCCGTTATAAAAACTTCCTTTTGTATAGTTGAGGTGGAACTTATATATATTATGCTGTAGTAAGAATGGCCATATAACAATATTCATAACCATCACATCTTATCCCACAGTGCAGTGTATAAGTGAAATTGTTTGTTCTTCACTTCACGCTATAACACTTTAAAATCGTTTGTGATTATAGGTACGTAAGCTAGATTTTATCCCAGATTAATAAATTGTTGATTTTTGTTTGTTTATCTGGGTTAATATCACGTACAACAAAAGTTCTTTAAAAAATAATGATAATATAACAAGTTGCTTGGTGGTACTATTGTAAAGAAGCTATATAAATTATGTAGACAGCGTTCCAGATCTATTTTATTTACTTTCTATTCAGGTGATAACTCTCAACACCAAAGTTACCACTGTCAAGGGAAATTATTTACTTTATTCCGGAAATCATCGACACAGTATTTTCAATAAAAAAATAATAAGCCTACAGAGTTAGGTATCTGTTCCAATGTGGTTAGTTAAATAACATAACGCATAGGTATTTACGTAACAAGGTATGTAAGCCGGGCGAGGTATATGCTATGTGGGAGCGTATTGGATCGGAAAACATATTCTTGGGGTAGCACACGGGATATTATTTATAGACAATTTAGTATTAAAAAATAAACTTATTTAGTTGAATCTGTAGCGACGTAAGTTAATTTAATTTACTCAATACATAACTTAGTTAACTAGTTTTTATATACTTATATGTAGTTGTCACAAGAGAATTAAATGATGCCTTATGATACATTTTTTTTGATTTATTAATTTGAATAAAATTTTTACTTAGACAAAGATAGACTGCAATAAAGTGATAAAATGTATTATTTATTATAATTTCTTTATTATGCTATTCTACGGAAACAAGTAAGGAAGTGCCGTTTATGTTTGAATACGTCACGTTTATTTAAGGATAAGCATTGCCATCCAACGTGGCAATGCCGCCAGCATGCTGGGAACGTTGCCTACAGATAAACCTTTTGTTATAGGGGTTTTAAGTTTATTATAAGTTTTAGTTTATAAGTTAGTTATTAATTAGTTAAGTTTTTATTTTTAACTAGCTGTCCCGGCAGACTTTGTACTGCGGCCTAAACTTTTGTATTTTTTTTTTGTTTCTTTTCCCCTTTTAAACCTTCCCTAGACCTCCACGAACATTTCAAGACTAAGATAAGATAAATCCGTTCAGCCGTTCTCGAGTTTTAATCAGACTAACGAACAACAATTCATTTTTATTTATAAAGAAGAAGATTAGTAAAATTTGTTTTGTAACTTTTATAACAAAATAAATGCATTTAAGTGGCTGTTTAAATTAAAATGTTATGTTGTACATCTAACTGTAGTTTTAATCTATAGTTGTATGTAATTCTTGCTCTGTATCATCGCCGGTGTGTGTCGTCCAGTAGACATCTACAAGAGCTGTCGTATTTGGAAAAGATATTGTTTGTTATTGGTGCAGGCGGCTGGCATTTATCGAGATCGGTACTCGTCTCTCATACTTGATTGATTTACCTTTGCCAGAACTACGAAGTGCTGGAAAAATTAAACCGTTTTAGTAAGTAGGTAAGTCTAGTTAATTTAAGTATCCAGTATTCATTTATACAGCAAAATATTGACTTTAAACTAGTTTATAGTTAAGACATGTACCCTGTATAGTGTACATAGGGTGTCAATATGTTTGCTAATTTCATTAGCAAACATATTGTATTACTGGCTGAACTTATGACTTTACTTTAGGTGTTCTTTTATTCTGGGTAATTTATTTGTAATCTGCTCATGTATTATGTGGGTGGATGGTTAGGTCTGATATAAACGTCTTTTATTTATTCATTATATTTATTACATAATATAGAAATATAATTATCTGCCGTATGAACACAGCATTATCAAAAGCATACAGCGTGATCCTTCTAATTTTATTTCATACTTATTATAAATTTAATTATAACGGATATACAAATTTTAGACGTAACTGTAGTATCCATTAGAATTCTAGAACAATAGATTAACTAATAAAAAAGAAATCAAGTTGTGATAAAAATATCTTAAAAAGTTAGCTTCTATATCACAAGAATAACAATGTTATTCTATCAAAAAGAAAGATTACTTACTATATAAAGACGTTGGCAGTTTTCAAAAAAAAATTCGGATTAAGTTATACTCTGCAACAGTATTTCCGCTTTAAACGAAACGAGCGAATAAGTCAAATCTCGTTTTGCGATCGCTATCGTTAAAACAACGTAGCGTTATGCACGCGAGCTCAAATACTTGGTGCCTTGTGAAATTGTCTGAAATATTTTGTACTAGACCGGTCTATTTGTGGACAGAGAAACTTTAATTATGTAACTATTATTGTTATCTACACACATAATAAAGCTGAAGAGGGTCGCAAGTCCGAACATAAAAAAAAATGTTTTAAGTTACTTAGGATAACAAGTAGCCTATGACACTCCTAAGATCGCATACTACCTACATACTTAAAAATAATTCAGCGCATTCATTCAAATAATTTGAGCGTTTAAATAAACAGACAAACAGAGACACAGATAAACAGAGAAACAGATATACAAACAAAATATAAATTTTATTTTTAATACAAAAAAGTTTAATTTATTCAGATGAATACCATCGTCTTTATTTTTATTTATTTTTTATTTTTTTTATGATCATTGCATGTGTAATACAATAAAAATTTAATAATTTATTATACATAACACAACTGTAACTTTTGTTCCGACGTAGAACTAGGTCGGTAGTAACAAGTGTCCAACTTCACAGAGTACTATTTTAACACTGTTTGCAACAGCAATTTGCGTCAACTGCGATCTGTATTGATGCATGGGACAAACAAAGCAAGCGTAAACTTTGGCATCTTGTTCTAACTTACTCGGCTCTTAGTTTGTTCTATGTTAATATGTTCAAAACTTCGTTGTGGATTCAACAACTTAAATCAAGTTAGTATGTGTGATGCCGCGCGGAAAATTGGCTTGATGCGACCTGATATGTTAGAAAAAGTATATTTACAGTTGTTATTCAAGAAACTTTAATCAAAAACTTAAAAGATATTTTCTGAAACAAAAACTGTTAAATATAATATGATAATAAGCTTATCAAACAAACATGAATTAAAATGTTTTGATCATGAAATAAAAGAGTCGTATTTGCTCATGACTGAAGGTCGTGACTCCCCCGCAGAATTAATTTCGTTAGGGAAGTTCTCTTGGGCAGATACATCGTGGTGGTCGCCCAGGTCCTTCATGAAATACAAAGTATGTACATAGTAAACAATTCATGTGATTAATAAATGGGACGCATGAATGACACTCAATAAACAATATTTAATAAAAGATTATCACGAAACGCTACGAAAATTCTACGATTTTTTTAAATGTTTATATTTTTTGTATAATTCATAAAATCACGAATTAGTTTAATTCCTTTTTCGAACAATGTTACGAATAATCTCGACTGAACTCTCTGATATAATACCAAGCGGTTTGTATTATCAGAAGCCCTAGATCAATCACCCGATCTGAGCAGTTATCCACGCAAAAGCTTATAATAGCTATTCAAACGAGCGATTGCAGTTATATATAGCTATATATTTACATAGAGGTTAAATCGTAGAACATACAACTAAAAGACACCTACATACTACCACCTATCTTCTATACAAACCGTTTTCATAACTGCTAATTACACTCCAATCAGCGTTTAGAAATGTCACGCATCTATGACGACAAATCAATCAACAATTACATATGGTATGAACAATTTCATCAGTTACGTAGATTAATTAAAAACACTGGGAACTTTCATACAGAGTTTTTTCTACTTACATATCAAATTTTATCTAAATCAGTTATGCGATTTCAGCACAAAGAAATAATTTATATAGTAGTACATTACACTTACTATTACTACTTTTATGTTATTTATAAAAGCTGTTTATCAAAAATACTTATCAGAAATAGCATGTGGAGATGTTGAGGTATCTAAAGAAATTGAAAATAAAACCCTCTTTATTCCTTCGAACAAATAGCCTCCCTCATTTTTGAAGCCTGTTGCAAACTATGTTTTTCAGTCGTTGGCGTTTTAGAGCTTGATGCTTGCTTATGTGCTGACATACATAAATAAATTATAAATATTCCGGTATATTTCACACAGCGCCATCTAGCCCCAAAGCAAACTCTTGTGTAACGTCATGTCTATGTGTGATCATATTATTATATATCACAATCTCTCTCTCTCTCTCTCTCTGTCTCTCTGTGAGTCGTATTTCCTCATGACTGAGGTTCTTCAATGGAGGGACGGGAATTGCAGAGGAGTATTGCTCGCTTGCCCACGAAACCCGTCCTTGTCGAGGTGAAGGGACATCGTGGTAGGTTTAAGTCGGTAGTGGAGTCTCATTAGCTCGTGTAAATGCATTTCCTCCACGAAAAAAAAGGTCCTTCCATGGAAGACACACATATATCACAATTAATTATGTGTTTATTAGGTGTGTTGTTGTTGGGTTAGCAATAATCTCCAGGACGTGCCTGTACACTCCCGGCACGCAACTGTCGCGTGTCGCCGCACTAAATTATTATTGATTTAATATAATTACCGCGAGCGCAAACAGCCCGCAGAGACCAGCCTGTGGCCATCATGCGGTTCAGTCAAAAAAGGAATTATAATTTTTTTACAATTTTATGCATAATTTTCGTGAATAGACCTGGGTGCTACGATGTATCAGCCCAAGACAACTCCCCTAGCGAATTAATTCTGCGGGGGAGTTACGACACTAAGTCATGAGGAAATGCGACTCAAAGAGAGGGCACATGCACAATTTGTATAAGCTCCTATGTGTATGTTTCTGTTAATGTTTAATGAGCATATAAACCAAAGTTTAGTCAGCTAATATTGACATTAGCCACAGGCTCGCGGCTAATGTTCGAATGCGTCAGAAATTTCCTTGCATACAATAAGTTGTGCAAACAGTGCGTAAAATGTACAAATAAGGTGCGTAAAATATGGCTTAAAATATTTAACATATTTGCATGCATCAAAGATGAAATAAATTAGTAATACAAACGAGTAATAAACAATAAACCTTAAAATCATTTTAGACTTACATACAATATAAAAGTCGACTTTTCAATGGTTGAGTAACATTTTATTTATATCAGCAAAACTATTGCTAAGCCTAGGACTATTTTGTTGTGAAACTATAACTATTTATTACAATGTTGGTTAGAAAACAGATAGAAACTAGCCAGACTCCCCGAGGCGTATTTTGTGAGACGGTTTTGACAAGAACAAAATACAATAACCTGAAACTGCGAAAGCGCTACAAAAAACACAAAAAATGAGTTTCTTGCAAATCATAAAATACGAGAGATAAATAAAATAATTCTCAAAGTGAATAAAAAAGTGGGTACAGATGTACCGGAATGGCGTGACATCTCAGACTCGGCCGAAGACAAATGCCTATAATTTTTTCCGCTGTAAATAATGTATTACAAGCAAGATAAAGGCAAAATGGGAACTCCTACCTTGTTTTAAGCCAGCCAGCCCATAAATTGTCGGCCTGGTACGAGCAAACAGCTACCAAACAAATTGGCACGTCTGAAATTTTCTGAATCAAGTTTTTCAATGTCCGATTTCTTGAGTTGGATTAATTTTTTGCCGCTTTCGAATCGTCGGTGTTTCCAGTTGTGATAAACGAGCTTCTAACAGTCGTGCAATTTCAAATTCGGTGACTTTTGGATTTACGCTTGAGCTCGTGAAATGAATTCGTTCCAGACTATTGTAACCTTGTAATATTAGCAACTTACTTTTTTTTTGTATATTTGTTATGAATTACGCAAAATTTAGTACATATATTAAATTTAGAAGAACCCTGCGGAATAAGTACCTATTTGTTATTGTGTACATATTGAATACGAATGTTTGATTGGAGCTTAAGAACTGTTTGTCACAAAAAGGGTAGGCAAATGTTTCGTGCTCAGATATTAATAAGCAAATGTGCTAAAATGTTTGTAGTATTTCAATAAATCATAAATTACATTTAGTAGTAAGTTACTTGTATTACGGGCCAAGGGTCTTAAAAGTCACGCTGTAGTTGCTAGTACTAAACCCAGATAGTTAGAACAAACCTCAGCTTGCTGCGCTCTGTTTGCGATCGCCGTCATTACAACATGAAATATTGTCCGATCCCGTAAACATGAAATAACTAAGACACCTAATTCTTATAATCACAAAAAATAGGTGGATATAGTAAAAACATACTTGAAATGTTGGATTTCAAGTGTGTCTATATAGTTTACCAGATGACGACGATTTCAGCGTTCTAGTCCTATCCAGATGTTTTCAAATAGGGGCCTGAAAATACGGCAAACTGGTTCCAGTAAAAGATGGTACGGCAGTGTTCGCTTCGCGCTCGACTTAGCGGGGGCTGTGCCGTGCCCCCAGATTCACGTCAGGGATGACCTTGGTGACCAACCAATCAGAAACTATATTGAGAGCATATTGAGAGAGACTGATGATGACCTGAGATGTCGAACGGGCCAGATTCACAATAAGTTACTCGTAGTTAATAACGCACAGGTATAATATTAGTAATCAAAACGAAGTAAACATGAAATTTCAATATTTCAGTTGGATAATGCTGGAAAGTAATGGTTACGATCCTCAGACAAGAATTACACAATTCAAAGAGGATTTGTATGTAAAAGATGTGGATTGGTTTTATACACAATTATATACATATGTATGTTGGAATGATTTCAGCATAATGAGGTGTGTATACGGTCTGATGTCAAAGTCCAAACCGTAAATGTTGCAGCATAAAACTTTAATTTATAAGTTTCAAAAACAATAGCCAGTAAGTTATTGTCGTGGTTAGATGGAGAGCGGAACTGGAGTAAATATACTCGTACGGTTAGCTTTATGTACTTTAAACACTTGAGAGTATTTTAAAGTATACTTTACTGTGACTATATCTACATACTGTAATATAATGAAGATTTTTCTAAAGATTTTCTAAGGGCCCCTTTTTATGTTGTAGTTAAAAGTAGTATGTTTAGTTTTTCCCTTGTTTTTATATTTTATATAATGAGAATTGGATTTAAAATAATGGAAGTTAATTTTTCTTCATACTGTTGAAGTTGAGTAGAAATATTTTTTTATTAGTAGTTTATTAATGTTGGATCTGCTTTTATTAAAATAATTGGTACAGATAATTCCTATTCAGTTTACTTTATACAAGCGAACGCTTATGTTGGTTTGTTGATCTGGTTGATCCGCCTTTAACCCACATTGTGTTTTTTTGTATGGTGATGGTACAGAGAGTAACATAGACTGCTTCTTGTCTTGTACTGGTAGATTACACGCAAAGCTACAACTGACTGGTTGAATTGATGGACACAAACAAAATTTTTTTTTTGTTTTAAAACTTCGTAACCCGCTTCAAGAGGCAAACTACAATTTTCACCCTGTAACTTTGTAAAGCCCAAATGGAATGATGACAAGCGATATTAATGTATTGCGCGAGCGGTCACGACAGATCCATTACCAGCTGACTGGAACTTTATATTGTTAGTTAATAATAGTGGAGGTGTGGAACTTTTGTGCGGGCGTGAAGTTTTCATGCCGGCATTACACTATCAGCGAGATTTTTTTAAACGTGACAGTCTGATATTTTGTATATGTATGTATGAGCGATTTTCAACAAAAAAGTAGGTACCAAAAAACACACCAGGTGTCGCTAGATAATATTTGTAAAAACCATATTCTTCTGTAACATAAAACAATCATTTTCTCAAGTGGCGTGGCGACCTATGAGTGAAACAATACGGCGCGCTTGGGTGGAGCGATGGCTTAGCAACTTAGCAACATTATGTAGTTACAAAAATCTACTCCGTCTTGCCCACAACAAAGTTGCAAATTTACTCTGTGGGCAAAGACAAAACATACATTATGATGAATCCCACTCAAGATTGCTAAATCAAACTAAAGCAGACCAATTAACATTGCATTAAAAAGTTCTACAATAAACAAATGCAGTCCTATTTCCTGGAAAAAAGGCAAAATGGGATTTTTAGACACAGTTCGATAAGAATGGCTTTAACAGCTCAGTGCAAAGGCCGTAGTGTAGTGACTGTGTAGAATGTAGTAATAGGTACAAGATAGGCCCAGCGAGGGCGGACTGGCACGCGACTGCGGATGGGTGACCAGACTTTAGGCAATATGAGGATACATCAAAATAAAATTTTGAATTACTTTTGCTTGAAATATTGATTATCAGTTTTTTACCACTCAAAGATAATTACAATATATGCATTACAGTACAGGCATGTCCATAAGCCAAACTAAAAAGCACGCCGAGTATTTTCTTCCTAATTCTTAAAAAATCGAATGCAGTGTCTATCCCAAGTTGGAACTGCATTACATTGCACTGTGAATACATTACACTAGGAGATTAAATAATATTATTTTTCTGTATTTTCATGAAACACATTGTCCTTAAATACAAACATAATATCGTTTACACATCACAGCTTGCCAGTACAATGTCTATCAAAAGACGTCTCTCATGGCCACCATATTTCCCCGCTCCGCCTTGATTGATTGAGATGATTCAGCTCCTAAGAAGTGAAATAACAATTGCGTGTGTACATAAGCAATATAAGCATTAATAATTATATAATACCCAGTGACACCGCTGTATTTCGCCTTTGGAATAAAGGGAGATTATCACGCAGATTAAATATGTATTTTCATTGGTGCTTATGGGGCATTATGGAGTAACGGATTAAGTAAGTTTGTTCAAGGTGTGAATAGGGAGTTTATGCGCTTTGGTAGTTGTAGCCGGGAGGAGTAAGCAAATTCGTATGAGAGTGACGAGAGTTTTCAAACTGTCTTTTTCGAAGTTAAGCATATAAAACTCAAGGTGACTGATTGACTGACTGACTGACATAGTGATCTATCAACGTACAGCCTAAACCGTAAAGCCTAAACCAATGGACAAATCGGGCTGAAATTTGGCATGCAGGTAGATGCTATGACGTAGCCATCAGCTAAGAAAAGAATTTCGGAAATTTTGAAATGCCATTTTTAAAGAGGTAAAATAGGGGATGCAAGTAATACGAGCGTAGCCGCGAGCACCCACTAGTGTTTAGCAAGCTTTTATAAATTAACATAATTATTGACTCAGTAAGTAAATAAATAAATAAGTGCCAGATGGAGATAACTATTGTTAATACTAGTCTTATTAGCAAGAAAAATAGTAATTTAGTATCACACTGAAGCACCGGTGTGAACTTGGCAGCCAAAGTTAGCAGCCTATAACCCGAACTAATAAAGATGGTCATTTTTGTGAAGTTAGCAGCAACGGCTTTAAGAGGCTGCTCAGTGATCGAAATCAAATAATATCAACAGATAACATTTAGTAATGATCTAAGATAAAAAAAACCTTCCTATATATTCAATATAAGTACTACAAAAAAATGAGTAAAATGAACTATTGCCTTCAAGTATTCCATCAGTAGAGGGATAAGAAGGTCGATAGCCAGGTTCTGATGGTACTCAATCGATGCGCTAGACATCTAGGTATCTAGGTAGTTGCTGATTGTATTCTGAATGTTGTTTCGTAAGACGTTACATAAATTTAAAATCTAATTAATTACCCAATTTTTTTAATGAAAATTCTACGCCGTATGAGTTATGTAAATTACAGTAATTTTACAGGAATATTAGAACTGCAGAACTGAATTAAGTTGTGCTTGCTTCATGCATTTAAATAAATAAAAAAAATATTCCGGGACATTGCACACAACGCCATCTAGCCCCACACTAAGCTAACGCTTGTGTCGTGGGTACTAGATAACGGATATAATACTTATATACTTTTTTTTGTAAATACTTATTATACATAGAAACGGCCAGACTCGACACAAGTAATTACAAATTTTAGTATTCATAAATTACTTGTCTCATGCGGGAATCGAACCCGCAACCCCTAGATTAGAAGGCAGAGTCACTACCAACTAAGCTAACAGAGCATAAATACATGCTTGGTAGACAATATAATAGTGTATAAGTTGGTAAGTGAATGACAGACTCTAATGCTAAGAGTTTTAAAACCACCCTATATACTTCTGAAATATCAAAAAAACTATTGTACCGTGACAAAAAGCCCAGACTAGGGTTGTACCATGGTAATATTCAGCCAAAGAATCTTTATCACAGTTGGTCGTAGAAGGTTTACACTAAGAGGAAAAATTGGGATAGGTACCTACTTAAAATAAAAGCAGTCTTTAAAAAATACTACAGCTCATATTTTATAATCGAAGTTACACTTTCATTTTATTAACAATGATCACAAAAGTTTCTTTATCATTTGTTTACGCACCGCAAAGAACATGCCGTTGGCATACAACTCAAAGAATCAATAATTCAATATACAATTGAACGTATTCTTTAAAAATAAATTTAGTGGAAATAATTTATTACAATATTTACATTCCAATACGCAAATACAACTTGTTTTTATTCACTATTCATATAATAAAGCCTATTTTCTCGACATCGTGTAAAGTGGTCAGTAGTTAATACGAGAGTATAAACGGCCAGTTTTCACGCTCATTTGATGTGCCGTGATGTGTGCCAATCACTACATACGGACAAGAAGCATTTTCGTTTCTTTGCAGTTTATTGTTGTTATTAAGTATTTCATTCTCATAATACATAAGAGACACGTTTTAATTAATTAGTATCATTGTCAGTTTGGTCTTTAATTTAAACTTTTAATCATGCTTTTTAAAGGTAGAATAAGTATTAAATTGGTTTTGAAAAATCTCAGAATCTGTGTCACACACCCGCTTCATTAATCTCATCTGTCTGAAACCTTACATAGATTTTTAATTGCTTTTAATGTATAATAAGAAAGACTAAACTTAAGTACTACAAATCAAAACCATTTGTTTTTGTTTTAACCCGTATGTGTTGTAGTTTTCAAGACAAACCAATGTTGTTGAAGGTTAATTTTACAATTATGATTCAGAATGAGTTATTCTATTCCCCCGTGTGTCCCAAAGCGTGATACAATAACAACGTAATGTGCCTTGATATTAAAGCTTTCCGTTTATAATAGCCCAGACAGATGCTGCGCCATTTTTGATTAAATCCTTTACTAGTGGCCATTAACTGTACCTTTATTGTTTTCCGTTTTTACTTTGTGGCTCTACGTTACAAGGCAATTAGGTTTGCAAAGCTTTTGCCTACAAAATAGCAACACTGGAAGTTACATAAAGCAGATTTTATAGTGGAAGCCGTGATTGCTTTCTGGTTTTTAGTGCCTAAATTTCCATATTTTTTTAGGCATAGTATGGTCTCAGATATAAAAATATTTGGTTTAGTTTGGATTTTTGACATGTCCAAGCATAGTTGGACTGACTAAAAAAATATAAGCTTATTCCGAGAAAAAAAATGACTACAGATAGATTTTGCATCATAATTTTATAGACGATCATCACAATATGTTTTTCTAAAGTTGTCAAAATATTCGTAAAAATTACTTAAAATATTTCTACTGTTTCTTTTAAAATAATTGCGCTACATCTTCGACCATAATTTAGTTAATCAGACCAGTTTTGCTCAAGTTTAAGCCTTAGCATGAAATCATTTTCGTCTTATCGAATGAGAGTGGCCAACTCTGGACACCAGAGTAGAAAAATATAAGCTTATTCCGAGAAAAAAAATGACTACAGATAGATTTTGCATCATAATTTTATAGACGATCATCACAATATGTTTTTCTAAAGTTGTCAAAATATTCGTAAAAATTACTTAAAATATTTCTACTGTTTCTTTTAAAATAATTGCGCTACATCTTCGACCATAATTTAGTTAATCAGACCAGTTTTGCTCAAGTTTAAGCCTTAGCATTAAATCATTTTCGTCTTATCGAATGAGAGTGGCCAACTCTGGTGTCCAGAGTTTATAAAGCCGCCATGAGGGCCTCTGCCATTGCTTAACGACTGCCGTACTAGATAACCAGCCGAGACCTACAATCTAACGTGTCATTTAACCTACCAACCTCATACCAGATTACACCGTGATTAATGATGGAAGCCATGTTGGAGCCAGCACAAGGAGTGGAATCTGTTGGTCATGACTTATTGCTGTCGCGGAAGATAAAGTAAACATCTTAGTCTTAGCTAAATGAAAAGTTTATTGGACAAAGAATAACGTACAAAATGCAATAATTTTTTCGGCCTCTTATATATTTTAAACTTAAATGTCGTTAACAATTGTGATAGTGTTAAAATATGGTTTTAATTGTCATCAGTTAACACAGCCTCTACTAATAAGATTCCGTTAATAGGTGAAATTATACATTGCTTTATGTATACTCGTATAGTGTATCTTTATCACCGTTGATAGAGATACTACTAGAGATACCATAGTACAGACCTATTGTAGTTCTAAATAATATCAT
Organism: Macaria liturata; assembly: GCA_964023185.1. NCBI lineage: Eukaryota > Metazoa > Arthropoda > Insecta > Lepidoptera > Geometridae > Macaria > Macaria liturata. Next base: position 5,244,079 of record OZ026816.1, read on the forward strand.
TTATAACGAGCAACGCCATCTACTACGGAAAAAAACAGATAGATATACCTTCTACATATCTGGTGGATCGAATCGTAAGCGTAAATGCGCCGCCTCTTTTCCTCATTTCCCGTTCTATCTTCTCATTAGTACAAAACCCCTTAATAATCATCGCTTCGGCCAAAAACGTTCAGCTGGAATCAGATAAAGCTCCTGAAGCCACTCTTCAGTGACACGTCATATGTCATAGATGGTATTATCCAGATATTCCTACCTATAAAATAATTTTTATTATATAATAATACAGAAAAACAAGGGGAAAAACTAAACATACTAGGTACTTCCACAACTACTGAGTCCTGGATTAACAGAGAGACACAGACAAAAAAGACATTGGTTTCCCGTCAGTGACGAACGAATGCTATGTACATATTAGGACATTTAGCATCTCGATGTTTTATCGACAAAAACATTGAGAAATCATACCAACTTATATCACCAGTAGTGGTGTAATTTCCATAATGAGGCGTCTTATTACACCATACCATGGTTGTTCAGAAGCCACTCTCGAGAGTCACGTGACGCGTCAGGCCGTATTACCCCGGAGGGATGACCCGCTGATAAATGAGGATCTCTGACGGAGACTTACTAGGCCTGACTTTATTGTGGTGGGTTAATTATTGTGTCTTGCGACATCTACTGCTACTTGCGGAGAAGTAGGTCGGTTTGACTGACGCACTGTCGTACGTATCGCCTCCCTAACACTGATATACGAGTACATATAGGCGAGACACAGAAACATCTTGTCCGGGTTACAACACACTGTTATTATTATAAGTAATCTATACATATATATCTATATTTATAATAAAGCTGTAACAGGTCGGTGTCTGTACAATGAAGATAAATTAAAAAAAATAGTTAAGGGTCTTCATTGATGCAATAGACCACAAAAACCAAGTTTCACAAAAAAATTTTTTTTTTATAAACTTGTTTTTTTTTACATTTCTAATGTATATTGCGATATCAGTGGGTCAATATTTGTTTATTTGTTATTTTGCACAAATTGTTTCAAAATTTCTTCATTGATAGTAAAGATTCATTAAATTTTATAATTATGCTTATATCATTTAATACATTTCGTGATTAAAAATATAAACAGTACAACTTGAAGTTCCATAACTATGCAATGTAGTTTTTATAGGTCTATTATAGAATAGAAATAGAAATCTCAATATCAATTTACTAAACATATTTCTTCAATAATACACTTTGAATAAATAGTAAGGAATAAAATAATGATTTATAGATAGGTAGTAATAATATATTACTAATATTTAATAGTTTTTTTTATAAAATTATCTGTGTTTTATAAGTTTATGTTGTTTTCCTATATAATTATGTAAATGTGGTTTATATGTATGCAAACAAATAATATATATACTGACTTGCTACCATATATAATTATAGTTTTTACAAAGGTATGTGTACTCGTAAAGTACACACGTAACGGAAAGCCATTTCAGCAAATGTAATTATTCAAATGGAATACAGCAGTGACGGTAAACGTTTGTTGATGCAGTGCGTTAGCAGATGTGGGGGTTATAGCGTGATCAATACACGAGGTGGCGTGGAAATTATAATTAATTTATTTTACACAGAACAGAATTATGTTCTTTAATCAACTTAATATAGGTACATTTTGAGCTGGTTACATTTTATAATGGGGAAAATATGTGTTTCTATACAGGGTAGACTATCTTGCATCATCATCTGCTCATTAGAGTCGATTGTTGGGCATAAACCTTCTCCTTTTTTACGTCTATCTATAGCTATTCCATATTGGGATGTATCTGCCCAAAAGAACTCACCAAAGTATAAATTTTGCGGGGAGTGACGTCTTTCAGTCGTAAGGAAATACGACTTAAAGAGACAGAGACTAAGAGAAATATCTTGTCATTTTTCATTACATCAGAAGGGCCCTTGACAAATTATGTGTGTGCAACTATTTACAAAAAGTTTTAACATGTTATGTACCCAAGTATTATTAACATGTAAGTCGCCCAGTACTTACACAGATTGTCAATTATTTTGACAGTTGTCATCTCCATAACATAAAATGTATAGAGATAGCACCTGTCAAAATGTTTATTCTATAAATGAACAATGAATAAACTTAAACTTAACATGATTAGCGCAATCTATGCGAAAATAACCTGTCAAAATTATCATGCCTTAATATATTATATGAACAATGTATAAATGTAATTTTCATAGATTAAACTATCTATGAAGCAGTTGGTAAATAGCGTAGAATCAGTGCAGGTAGCATCGTAGCCACAGTTTCAGCTCATGTATTGTCGTATTAGTTTAACTGCTTTGGTTTGCTGAGACTCAGTTTGGTTAGGTTTATGCACATTAATGTACGTACAAGGCACACGTTTCAGTACGTGTTGTCGATGTTGTATATTACACAATAATGTAAGTAAGACCTGGTTGCACATTACAATACAAATAGTTATTGAAAAATACAAATGTGAAATACGTAAAATAATGTTATTTTTTTTACAATAAAATTTCGTCACTAAATACATGTAAAAATATATAATCATTTTCTAACCTTTTTTCTGATGAAGAATTGTATTGAATTCATGTGTCATAATTATGTGGTGTTTTAAATGAAAATGAGTATTCTTGTATTCTTCTTCGTCGCTTCATTGAATGGTCAGATTTCAAGAACGGCAATCAGTTTAGTCATTCTCTTAATAAAATGATTAGCACTTTCGGCGTGCATAAGTTGATTTGATGTTTGAACTAAACTTATTGTCGTTCTAGGAACTGGTCGTTACAATGAGTACATTTTAAGGATTTAATATACCTACAGTTTGGTGTATTGGAGTGCTTAGCAATAATTTTATCTTCTTTATAATATCTGACAAGCCAAGTGAACGACACATAAAAAAGGTATTTTTACAGGTACTTTAAATATTTTCAAAGTGTTTCTTTTATTACCTATCTATTAATTCTAATCCATCATCAATATAGCCCGTTCATAGTTTTCGTAACATGATGAATCGATTTTAAATCCTTTAAGTTTTCTTGTGCTAAACTCCACTAAATGCTATCAGGGACCGCGAGTTGAAACTATTAGTGAATAAGCTTTCCTTTCTGTGGAGATGCATCTTTAATTAAACTTTAAGCCGACAGATCCTGAAGAAATCTATTGGGAATGAAACTTGGATGCCTGATGGATGGAAGTGACTTACAGGAAATAAAACTAAAACAATTGGCTTTTAAAAGTGTTTTTGTTGACTATTTATCTATATGGTATTGTTTAAATCATTTTGTTATTCACAAACGCAACATGTAGTATAAATGAATTATTGTATGGATTATTCACAAGCTCATCATCTCGGGTATTTAAGATAGTTGATTGCAAAAAGTTTTTGATTGGATAAAATACAATTTTCGCAACTTATAACGTCACCATTATCATCATCCACAGCTCTTGGATCCCACTACCGGATATAAGCCATAAGTGTATGTGCCATACGCGTAACTTTCACAATGTCGTTGAAAATGAAACTCTGGAGAAATATATAGTGTTTACCCATCCCGCAGCCAGACGACCCAATTCTCGTCTGACAATTCACACTCAATCATAACTTATACCATAGAAATTGTATTACATTGTTTTCATTTCAATAAAAATTCTACAGCGGAAAATCTCTCTCTGTGAGTCGTATTTCCTCATGACTGAGGGTCGTGACTCCCCAGCAGAATAAATTCGTTAGGGGAGTTTTATTGGGCAGATAGGTACATCGTGGTAGGCGCCCAGGTCCTTCCACGGAAGACACATGTCGTCGGATATTGTGGTCCTCAAACATGTTGGTTTCCTCACTATGTTTGCCTTCACCGTTAAGCGAGTGCAAATCCACACACAACTCGAAAATACAAGTCATTGATGTAATGCCGGATTCGAACCAGGGTGCATCTGGATGAAAAGCAGACACTGGTACCGCTGAGCCACACTCGCTTAAAACAGCGAAAAAATATTCCGTATAAACTTCTATCGTAACTCAAATCATGCATTTGAAATCTTACTCGTAATTCCAGAATTTCTTCAACTTGCAACACCATTCAGTAACTCGTTTGAAAGCCACTTCAGAAGTTCTTGACTTGGTGATATAGAGGCAGGCCAAAGCTCTAGATAAAGTCAGCTTTCTAGACTCATTTAACTTGATACTCGACTCGACAGAGCCATTCATTTTGTCTGCCTCCATTTTTTATTCCAGTTATTATAAGGCATTGATTGGATCTTTTAATTACGACCTCTGGAGACTGAATGACGAAGTTAGTGTTGAATTTGGAATGAATTAATTGTTTGGGAGACAAAAATAATGCAACTGTTTTTGCTAGTTAAAAATGATTTACGTAAAAGGACTGCTTAGCTACGCTAAAAGCCTCCAAACACAGATATATTTTATAGCCATGTTTACATTTTATTGTATTTATTATTAACATGTGTGGCGGATACTGCATTTTTTGTTTCAACCACTATATGTAAACTAAGAGGCATAGAAAAGTCAATATAACAAAAGATGCCAAAGAGTGTAAAACACGATTCAAAGACAAAGGCTAGTAAAGATGCACACGCATCGAAATATCTGAAATTCTATAACAATAAACTGTTTTAGTACGAAATCTCATTACTTTCATAACATACAGGGTGTTTCGCGGAGAAATTGCACATAAATTTCAGGTAGGTGCGTAATGAAAATGACGGGTTACAGTCACGTCTGCAAAAGGTTCTTTTTATTAGAATTGTATAACACTGGAGTAAGAGCAGAATAATAAAAGGTGAAGTGTGAATTTATCACGTAATGTTGGTGAGCGAAGGCATTAAAATTAAAAAGAAAATGAGATATTTAAACTACAACTAAGTGTTAATTTTCTTTAGCTTGCAGGGAAAGTTAAAATTTTATATATTTCTATAAAAGTATATTCTTTATTTACAATAATAAAATATAAAAACAAGGGAAGAAAAACTAAACATACTACTTCTAACTATAACATAAAAAAGGGGCACTTAGACTTTTTAATCTTTAGAAAAGCCTAAAGATAAAATCTACAAAGTATATTAGGTTATAAGCGTCGAGGCGCTGATACTTCTTAGGCAATCTTCAAGTTATACGATTGCCTGAGAAAGTAGAAATAGGCAATCTTAAGACCAGTTCTTGATATTCAGCTGTAACAAAAATATCTTTTGTGAAAATGAGTCACACAAACATACCAAAATTAAGATTTACTGAATAAACTGATCGATCCTCAGTAATCTTTTTAAAAATTAATTAAGTTAAAAGTTAAGTAAGTTATTAAGTACCTAACCTAAAATTTCCCTCCTCCAAAAAGAATATGCATAGGGTTGAAATTGTTCCGAATAAAACGTACCTGGATCTCCACCCGTACGAGTAATTAAATAAAACAAGGTGGTGACCGATTTATAGTTCTCAGAGGGGTAGTTATCTCCTGCATATAGTCTGCTTGCTTTTTCATTTCAGTTGCAGGTTGAACTTTGAACTGAAAACTTAATGAACATTTTATTGCTTAGTGTTATTTGCTAAATAGTGTTAAATTGAGACTAAAACGTAGAAAAAACATATTATTTAAATAATGTGAAAATTAGAAAGGTTGAATAAAAATTGTTACGACTTAAAAAAAATGAGTATGATATGCCCGGGATAAGTATATTTTACATGTAAACATACATCGTTGATACGTTTTTGTGTACGATGGATTTTTAGTCTTTGCAGTTCGCAGTTTGAGTTTCTTAAAGTATATTTTTTTTTATATTTCATTACAGTTTACAAAGAAGAAGCTATGTAGTTTACATGCATTTCCTCCACGTGAATAAAAAGGTTGAAGACACAATGTTGCAACGCTCTGAAACACACGAATTGGAACCCCCGCAAAGTATCCAAACATAAAAATACTCTCGACAAAATCAATAATGACACTAGGAAGTAACCGAGGCAGTTAATTTCTCGAATAAAATATGATTTATGCAGAGAGCCAAGTTCGTACAATGTTTGTGAGGATCTACATTTTACTGCGTGGCACTTTTACGTCTCCATTGCAACGCGTTTGCTATAACTCTTCACATTACTCGAGAATTTAGAACATTTCGATTTTCTAAGAAAGTTTATTGAACGCAAATTCAATTCGTATTACTAGTAGATGCAGTTATTGACGTTCGTTCTAAATTTTATTAGTATTTTTTAACGTTTTCATTAAAATACGTTTTACACTCTTCAATTGAATCATCCAAATTGATATTGGTAACATTTAGTATGATGAAAGATTAGTGTATATATTAACATAGCAATAAACGAGGGTAAATAGAAACACCGCGAGCGTCACTGTTTCTATCTAAAGCAATAAGCGACAAAAATAATTAAAAATAAACACAACTTAAAAACAAGCAGCAAATGAAAACGTTTCTACCTGAACACCGGCGGGCGATGAAAAGTTAGTTGGTAACAAATTGTCCCCAATAACTAAGTACCCGAGCTGCAACCTTTGCATTTTTGCTCAGCATTGTTTTGCTCGAATTTCACCTTCTCTACTAATAAAAGTATCGGTCTGTTATAAACTATTTATTAAATGGGTATTGAAAGAAGTTATGCATCTTATAGAGTATATGAGTAAATTGATAAAGGTAAAAACGAGTAGGCATATATTGTGTAGCTTCGTCTTTAGCTTTATTTCCTGTACGCTAACTAGAAGTATCACTTCAATCAACTGACTTACACATACATAAAGTAATTGAATTAAGGTCAAAATATTTTATTTTTCTAATATAAGTCTTCTTACAAATCACTTATTTTGTTCATCTGGGAGCTCTAATGTCAGACACATTTCTTTGAAACGCAAACATGGATACTAATGTAAATTAAAGCATGTTTTTTTTTTTTTATAAATGTTAATTGACAACTCGACCAAGATTTTATTTAAGAACACCATCCATGCGACCGCAAGCAGTATACGAGGCGAAGCAAAAGTTGTGTCCCAGGTGCGGGCGCAGGCTGCGGACGTAGACGCTAACTTGTTATACAAGTCTCAGATTGTTGCTTTTAAACCTTTTTCCTAGAAACTGGCAAGAAAATGTGCTCTGCATATTTTCTGACGGAAAGTGTTTATTACTTTTTCTGCTAATAATATAAGCTCTGTCTAACTTGAGGCACTTTTTATATTAATTTTATGAGCGAGTTTCGTGTAAACTGTGCAATATTAGCTTTTAGTTTTTGATGGCAAAAAGCTGTAGCTTACGATGGTTTTCATTATTGCGATTATTACCCATGCGATACAAAATTCTTTTTCAAACGATTCGTGAAATTTATTGCAAATTGTAATTGATGGCAAAAAGCTTAACCGTATTTTTTTGCTTAAAGAATCAGTGGCAATCTGTAAGCTCATGAGTTTTTTTTATTAGTCTAAGTTGTGTGATAGATATAGCGGAGGCCCAGCTATTAAATATGGTATTAAAATCTTTACTAATATGAAAACATTAACTTATAACGAAAATTGAAATGTCATTAATTATATTCCCTAAAATAGATGACTCCTAAGGGATAATTAAATATCGATGAAGTACCTCTGCTGACTCAGGGCGACTGTTGTGATTTAAACCACAATGTTAATTCTAGAGATTATTTGAAGCACCCTTATACAATCCACTTGCAGTAACAGTTGATTTTGAGATACTGTTGTTTTGTTTAAACAGGAGATCTAGCTAGGGAGCTTCAGTACCTATTAATTATGATTAATTTCCTTGTTGCTTGTATCTGCGATAAACTAGGACGAAATGAAGTTGGTTTTAATAATGCGAGAAGAGCTTTTATTTTGTTTATCTTGATCGATAAAATAACGTCCGGTCATGCTTGAGTTATTACAAAAAATGTGCAATTTATTTACGCATAAGAAGAAAGAAAGAAGACAAAAAAAAAATATTATTTATGGCACAAATTTAAAAGTAGGCGTTTAAAAACTTTAAACTATTCTACCTATCGTCTTAGCACAATATTTTTGGTGGGTATACCGACTTACATATATGTAACTAAGTTATGTTTAATTTCGAGCTGTAAGCTATAATTTTAATCTTAGTGTGACTATAAGTTATTTTCTCGTATTATTAATGTATAAACATGGGAAATCGTTCATACTGTTTGTATAAGTCAGCAATAAGTCTGTGAATCCCAACAGACTTCAGCTGTTTCGCGATGGCGTTAAAAATTAATTAAATCGCGATGATATCAGTTTTCTGTCCCAAGAGCTTTCGTATTTCTTGAGTTTTAATTGGGTATCTGCTTTTTTATTGGAAAGTTTAAATCTCTGGGATAAACATTTCATTTATTTATGTAACGGCTGAAATGAATAAGGCAACAGATTATGAGCTTTACCATTTGAGATTTTTATAATACAATACAATTTTACTTTACTCATTTACTATCTACTGCATTATTATTATTGTCACAACACAGGAATAGACCTAGTATGATATCCAGGGTTTGCCTATTAGTGTACGTACAGTAATCCACAAAGACCTAGTTTATGTAATCCCATATGTTTAAATCAACCTTACTGTAAAACCCTTCCAAATATTCAAATAAACGCTTTTTTATAGTTTTGTATTATTCTACAAAAAGTAAGGTATGTAGCAAGGGGCTTGTTTTACTCATTTCAATGAAAACTAACAGTTTGTAAGACGTGATATTGATGTTTGTACGTTAAAGTTACCAAATAAATAAAATAAATAAGTATTCCGGGACATTGCACACATCGCCATCTAGCCCCACACTAAGCAAACGCTTGTGTTGTGGATACTAGAATACATAGGTAGTGTTCCTTAGCTCAGTGCAAGCAAGAAAAGTTAACTGTAAAATGGTAATTTCGGACTGTTCCAACTTCTAGTGCACTTATTGCAATCGTAAAATAGGTTTTAACGCGCCAAGTTCAGTTGTACCAGTAACTTGGAAAACTAACTTATTGGGGAAATGGAACAAATTTACACCCAGGAACTTTGGCAAGCCAAAGTCAAGAATGGGAGTCAAAACATTAAAATATCGACGATAGATGTTGGAGTTGGATTGTTTGAGTTTGATTTTATTGGCTGAATAAGGTGAGAAAAGAAGAAAAATATGTTTATTTATGAAATTGTGCATTAAGTAAATTTGTAGAAAATTAATAACCTCATTTACATTCAGATGTAGATAGATTTAAACCTTTTTTAATGATAATTGACATGTTTATTACAATTATTGTCAAATCTTAACCTTCGTTGATATCCTAAGTTTCTTAAATAACACATACTTCTTCTAAGTGTATAAAGGTTTCGCCTTACACTAGTAAGTAGTAGTAACTTCATTAATCGTAGCCGCTATTTTAATGTACTAGCTGTGCTCGCGAGTTCGTCCGCGTGGATTAGTTATTTTGGGCATCATATTTATTTTTGCAAACAACCTCTTCAGCTTTAGAAATTATAGCTGTTACCCACGACTTGAACCGTTTTCGCCGCGCACGCAACGGAAACCCTCAAAGATGAATAATTTTCCCCGTTTTTTCCGCATTTTCCATTGTTTCTTCGCTCCTATTAGTTGCAGTGTGATGCTATATAGCCTAAAGCCTTCCTCGATAAATGGTCTATTCAATACAAAAACAATTTTTCAATTCGGATCAGTAGTTCCTGAGATTAGCGCGTTCAAACAAACAAACAAACATACAAACAAACAAACTCTTCAGCTTTATAATATTAGTATAGATTTGTTAGCACAAAACGAAACCACTGTTATATTGAGATACATATGGTAGATTAAAAAATAATACTTAATGAACAATATGTAAAACAACAAAAAGAATTTCATTTAAGCGACTTTATTACTTAAAAACAGTTTCTTTTAAAATGTACAAAGTATGTAATTTACACGAAAATATTTAACTACAAAAACTGATTTTGCAGCAACTTGAAAAATATTAACTGAACTTATAAATTAGACTACTAATCAGCATCTGCTTTCGTTAGATAAGTACATAAATCTACTTAACAGTTAGTGCCTAAGTAAAGCTTGCTATTGCTAAACTGGGTACTTTTATATACAGTGATTAAACTAAATGTCCCATTATCAGAGGTAGTTTAGTAGAAATACTGAGGTCTCAAGAATTCTAGGTACAGACATAAATTGGAGCTTTATTAAGCTTCTATCTTTTAACTAGCTTCTGTAAAACTACTAAATTTGCTCTAATTTATGTTGTCTAATTTCAAATTCTATGTGGACTACAGTTTATTTTTTTAAAAGTAAAAATCCATTGACTAGAAATATGCGTATATTAGCTTATTGTCATATTCACTAGTGAGCTAGTGAGGCTGTACACTGTACATTACATTTCAAATGAATAATTGTTACCACAATAGCTTAAATATTACCTTATATATGTCGCAGGCATTTTGTATGATTACATACGGCGTCGTCAGTTTATAAACGCTTGCTGTTATGTAAAATGCCGAAGGCAAAATGTATAGGTATAATGCCTTGGCTCCTCCTCGCTTTGCTCGTCGTCGCATGTGCGTGGTAGAAAGCAACCCAACGAACCTAATCTTACCTCCTGTCACAGACTAGTGACTTTATAACACTCCCATACCGGGATTAAAGTAAATTTGTAAAATCATAAGTTATAACGGATGCAAGATTTTGGACAAGCGTTTATAAACTGACGACGCCGTATGTAAACGGCGGAATCATACAAAATGCCTGCGACCAATCTTCAGGCATATTAGATAACGACACGGCATTATACATTTTGCCTTCGGCATTTTACATAACAGCAAGCGTTTATAAACTGACGACGCCGGCCGTATGTAAACGGCGGAATCATACAAAATGCCTCCCACATATACATAGCCACAAAAGCATTTACAAAATCATTATACAAGTAAAAATTGGGGAAATGCTCAGCAGGCATCATGTTGCCGGGTCAATCAAACTAAAGTACTTTTAGTAAAGTTTCATTTTCTTTGTTTATGTGTAGTAAGGAACCTGTGGTGATACATAGTAATCTTTGTACATATAATAAAGCTGTAACAGGTCGGTGTCTGTACATTGAAGATAATAGAAATAAAAATAGTTTAGGGGTCTTCATTGATGCAATAGAACACAAAAATCATGTTTCAAAAAAAAAACTGTTTGTCTGTGTGTCTGTTGGTAAGTTTGTTCGTTATAGACTCGAAAACGGCTGAACCGATTTGTCTACGATTTTCACTAACATGTTAATGCATTTTTAACTTAACTTAAGTGTTTATTTCATTTCAATCGGTTCGTAAATAAAAAAGTTATGTTAATTTTAAACCAAGTGGTCATCGATATCCGCTGCCTACAGCTATTTTAAAGATTCGTATTTGTACACGTATGAACTAGTTGGCGCTCTATTTTCTTAAAACACGCAAACTCTAACATGTTACGAATGTTCATATTACTTATATGAAAATCTAAAAATGTGCCCGCTAACTGAGGGCGTGTCATATTGAGGGGGATGCGAATAGCTCCATCACTTTGACCAGCAAACCTTGGAGTACCCCAGGGGATCTCAAAAACCACAAGAAATAGTGGGTTGGTGCTTGAACTAAATATAATGAGAACTGCTTGCCTACTACAAATCATACAAAACAAATGATGCTCTCACACAAAAAAAAACTTCGCTCACCACACAGAAACGGCTGAACAGATCTTCATGTTTTTCTTATATGTAGGTAGTATGTGTCGGAAGTGTCATACATAGGCTTTATAACCCAAAATAATGCGAGCGAAGCCGCGGGCGTCTACTAGTTAATAATAAATGCTGAGCGAAACGGCATACAAATATAAATACGAAAATGATAAAAAAATGTAAGCTTACTTTTACTTTGATTACGGTAATACAAAGTAGGTTTCGATATAAACGATATTTCGCTAGAAGTAAAATGTAATTAAAAATAATTTCGAGCCAAACACAAAATACTTAATATGCACACGTGAGAGTAGCAGCATCAGAAACCGGCATAAAACATTTTCGTACAAAATTCTACAAGTTCCTTGACTTTAGTCCACATGCTGTCCACTCTCTTCATGGTGTCCACTCTCTACATGATGTAGCCCACGTTGTCGTAGGGCCCCGCGTGGACAGTGTCGGTGGTCACGATGGAGTCCGAGCGAGGCGCCTTCACGGCTGACTTCCAAGTGGGGGTGGGTGAGAACAACTCCTTGCCACGCTGAGAATAAACAAAATATTCTTATTATTAGATTCTTTTTACTTAAATTTATGAATTATAAGAGAACGAGTAGGTATTAGAATAAATTATAATTAATTATTACATATCAGAGGCCCTCAGGGCGGCTTGATAAACTCTCGACACCAGAGTTAAACTCATTCGATAATTATAAACGTAATTGACGTGTAAGCTTTTGATTACCAATAAATTGTTTATCTGTTTATCTGTTAAGAAGAAGATTACATTAATGAGTAAAATAAAGCAGTTCAGCGAAGTTCAATTAGTTTTTTTTATATAACTAAGTATAAGATATTTTTTCGAGCATCTAACACTGCTAGAATAATTGTGTTTTAATGGATAAATTTATTAACATATTTCTGCTCTTCGTTACGAACAATATTTAGAATTTAGAATTTATTTCTTACCTTAAAGATAACTTAATTAACAGAGTTTTTAATTTTATTTAAATTGACCTTAATGTAGGGTTACCAGTGGCTACTGCACTAGGTACCCCTGTATCGCAGCAGCCACAGGTGCTTTTAAATGGTATGATTTAAATATGCAGCTACGGTTTTGGTTCATAATAGTTGAATAATTTTATAAAAATAGATTTAAACTAAAAACAACGGACGACGTGTGTGTTTGTGTGTGAGTGTTTGTGTGTGAGTGTGTGTGTGTGTGTGGTGTGTGTGTGAGGTGTGTCTGTGTGTGCGTGTGAGTGAATATAGGTACTTCTACTTAAGGATTTTAAGCAAATCTTACGTGTCCTCATATGATAAGTGCACAAGTACATGAATATGAACAAAGTAATTTGAGTCAGTTTTACAGCATTCTAGTTTGACCACAGTATTGCTTTTGCGAGTCTCGTTCTTGGCAGTTCTTGTGACTTGAATGATCAATTATTACATTGTAGTATTTAGTTTTCCGGTTGTAGCCTGTATTTGGCTATCGCCAAGTTCATATATTTTGTGTTTTCATATTTCTGTCTTCCTAGTCGTATCCCTGACTGCTGAGGATCGTGTCTCCTTTTGATTTTGTGGACGTTGTCGCCATTTTTCATTTAGTAGGTAGGTAAGTCATAAGTCATATTATTATAATATTTAAACAGTTTAATTAAAATACTCACATAACCGTGATACAGAGCCCAGCAGACACCGACAGGGAACAGTATAATTGTGGATAATCCTACTGCCCAGCCAAGCAGGTCCGCGAACAGAGGGAACACATAGTCCTCGTAGGCAGGGGGAGTCCAGTCAGAGAAGATAAAGGCGAGGATACCCTGGAATCGAAGGGAAGACATATTTGATTAGACTAGGAGTATTCAATGGGAGCCAGTATCGTCTAGTAGCATATCTTATGAAAACTTTTGTTAAAGCTTGTAATTTTAGCTAACGGTTAGTGGTAGTTTGTGTTAAAGAGCTGAAATATAAACCATCGAGAAAATAAAAGGAATTTGTATGGGATTTCTAAATTTAAAACGTACATAATATTTAAAAAAAGACTCAGAAGACTTGATTAACCTCCTTTTTTTGGAAGTCGGTTAATAAAAATGGTATTATTTTTTAAAGAAAAAAGTTGCCGTAGATTTTCGTAATTGTTAAATAGCTCAAGTTTTAAAACAATTACGGAATTAAGTCGTTCTATACCGAGTGAAGGTCACGATTACACTGTTCCTTATACAACAGAATACAGATGTAATTTTTTTCTCGTACGCTTGATGAGTTAGTATGTACCTATTAAAGTTCTTTTAAAATTATACATACAATACTAGCTACAGGTACAATGACAGTCCACACAGCACTCCAGTAGAAGCGCAGGAACTTGTTCAGCTTCATGCCCATAGTTTCGAGATCTCCCATCGCTCGGCTGATACCGTAACACCAAGATACTGCCACACACTGGAAAATAATGAATTATTTTTATAAAATATTATACACGGCCTTTAGACATACACAAGGACATAGCCATCTGCTCCGGAGCGAATTGTCATATTAGTCATGTCAATTCCATACATCGAACTTTATTTGTTATTGGATTGCATGGCCAAAATCAAAGAATACTATTACCCAGCCAAAATGACCCACTTTTCTAGGAGTGTTGAGTTGTAAAACTCAAGCTCGACAAGTCAAGTTCAAGAGTTCAAGTTCAAAATCTGTATTTTGATAATTACATTAAGAGGCATCCTGAGCTTGAAATTAAAAATCAAACCAGAGAGTGTATTGTGGTTGATGTAAGTATGATTTATTTTGACATATGCTAAACCCGCACTATGGTCGTTTAATTTAAACTTATTGGAAAATGAGCGAAAATAATTACGACCGGCAGGACTCGAACCTGCGTATTTCTGCTACAGTCAGAGCGCGTTAGCCAACTAGCATTAACATAACTGCATTATGCTTGACGTCAGAAGGCAGTTAATTCACTATTTTATTCTTTAACCCAAGAGTAAAAGCAGTTTCGCTGCTACGTACAGCTACAAAATGTAAACAAGTTATACTTTTGCAGATAATCTACGCATAAGAAGTGATATGTACCAAGTACATATATCAACCTAGTTTTAAGACTTTTTCTATTATATAAGGTAAAGCTATTCTCACCTCAGCCATGCCAATGAGCAGTATAGCCCAGGAGGCGGTGTTCCAGTCGAGCAGTGTGAACAGATACACTCCGCCGCTGAAGCACATCGGGATGCCCAGGACGAAGCACGTGAAACAAGTGAACGCTGTCACCTGCCAAAGAAAAAAATATTTAGCAAATGGGTTTATTTTATTTGGTACCGTGATTTGTTTAAGGGCCATGACCACAGCTTCTTGTCTAAGAGTTAGTGGAATTAATGAAAAATTTGTTCAAGGTACTAAAATCTCATTACTTCTAGACATATCATTGTGGCTGAACGTCATAACATAAAACATTTTCGTCATAACTTAACATTAAAATTCAAACGTCAATATTTTTTCTTTTATTGGATGTATTATGGTTTTTTTCAGATAAATATTTGTCAAATTATACTAGCGATAAAATGTGCACATTGCATGAATGAATGTTTTCCTACCAAAATTAGCTACTCAGTGTCCTATTTAGTGTTTACATCTATGGTCATAACAGCAATATCCCTAATCACACATGATATCTTTTTATCACTTGACCATTCTTTTTTTTCTATCTTTCTATTTATACATTTACAATACAATACAATACCATACGATATAACATTATTGCACACTATAGCGGGGCGTCGATGATAAAAAAAGAAAAGACACCGGGTCCCACTACAAACATTTATTTTTGGAAGCGTCTCAATAAACAAATAACAGTACAGTCCGTGTGTTTCATAGGTACAAAGATTTAAGTACAAAATATAATATTATTGCGAGCCGCGGAGAGCGCAGGCGGCACGCTAACTAGTACCCGTGCGACTGTTTTTTTTATTCTCGCGGAGCGTCGCATGCGCTCCCTAGCGGGGGACGGGGCGCGGGGGGCTAACGTTTGGGATGCGCGCTATAACACCAAAAATAAATTACACATACAATATGAAATGAACTTAAACTACTCGTATAAATGAATAACTATAAACATTTAATAAATAAAGCTGAAGAGGGTCAAAAGTAAAACAAGTACAAGATATTTAAAAAAAAAAGTTTGGAGATACTAAGAATTGATAGCAGAACACGTTTCAACAATATCTAGAAATTTTCTCTGTTTGTCTGTTTATTTAAGCGCTGATCACGCAAAAACGGCTGCACGGATTATTATGATATTTGGTATGTGTAGGTAGTATGAAGTCTTAGGAGTGTCATAGGCTACTTTTATCCTGAAATAATACGAGCGAAGCCGCAGACTGCCACCAGTTATAAATACTAAAATTAATTAATTGATGTCATTTATTTCGAACTTTTAGTCTATTATGACGAGAACTTTTGCGCGTTAGTTGAGCGAGTGTGTTTTTGTAGTCCCATATTTGGCACGGATATGTTAGATTTGACGGCTAGCAAGCCACGGGCGGTTTTGGCTACCAACCGCAATTTGTTGTGATTGTTATCGGTTTGCGCGTAGAATTTGAAAGAAGAGGAATAGACGAGATTTTAAATAATATCTAATATTGCCAACATAACCTGAAAATCAGTTATCACTTAAATAAATCAATTAAGTTTAAAATAGCCTGGGCTTTTTTAAATTATAACACTAATAGGTATATACAAATAATAAAGCTGAAGTGGGTCAAAAATCTGTACATCTATGTACAGATTTTTGATCTTCTAAGATATAAGATAAAATAAAGTTTGAGTATACCTTAAATCGATAATAAAATACGTTTAAGCAGTTTTTATAATTTTTGACTATTTCAGTGTGTGTGTGTCTGTTTATTTAAACGCTCATAACGCAAAAACGGTAGAACGGATTATTATGATTTTTCGTATGTGGGTAATAAGAGGTCTTATGAGTGTCATAGGCTTTTTATCCAGAAATAATGCGAGCAAAACCGCAGCCGGAAACAGATAAAAATAGTTTTTAGTCAGTAAAATATAGTGAAAAAACTAATTGAAAAAGTAATCCCTTAAATGAAGCCAGGGGCTTATCCTTTTATATTTTCTATGTATCTCTCCTCCTGAGTCGTATTCCTCATGACTGAGGGTCGTGACTCCCCCGCAGAATTAATCCGCTAGGGGAGTTTTCTTGGGCAGATACATCGTGGTGGGCGCCCAGGTCCTTCCACGGAAGACACATGTCCTCGGATATTGTGGTCCTCAAACATGTCGGTTTCCTCACGATGTTTTCCTTCACCGTTAAGCGAGTGCAAATCCACACATAACTTGAAAATACAAGTCATTGGTGTAGGGCCGGATTCGAACCCGGGTGCGTCTGAATGAAAAGCACACACTGGAACCGCTACGCCACACTCGCTTAATTCTATGTATATGTCACAGTTAAACTAATCTATCCATTCATATTAAAAAAAAAAATAGTTGATACATTAAGTAGTAGGTAGATACATGTTTGAAAGCAGCTCATAATTGTACCAAACAGTCATATTCGACTATCTTTTAACAGTGGTAGTTCTGCGAGTAGCCATGTTGGTACAGTGGAGGTTTGATGTGGTCAGTTTGAAAGAGCCCCGGGGCTTTACAGTTTTAGTTGGAATGCTTAAGTTTAATTTGCTTTTAGAACTATCTGTGTACATCATAGACGGTTTTTCGTGTGTTGCATTGTTGTGGAAGCATTGTTTGTGTATTTGCAGTATTTTTTGTACGATTTTTTACTCCCAGTACTGTGTATTTGTTTGTTTGTGCAATTTGGGAAACCCAATATTTTACTCAAGTATGGACCTAATGTATGTAGAAACTTACCCTCCAATAATTCTTCCTCAAATGCGGCCACCTGTCCACAATAGCGGTGTTTATGGCCTCAATGCCAGCGAATTGACTTCCAATACCAAGGATGAAGAGCATCAGGAAGAACAGGATAGACCAGAGTTGAGGAACTGGCATCTGGAGCAACGCTTCAGGATAAGCGACGAAAGCCAGTCCAGGGCCTTGCTCTGCTACATCTGTGGACAAAATAAAATCGTCAATCATCATCATCTACAGCCTGTTATTGCCCATTGCTAAGCAAAAGGCTTCTCTACTTGTAAGTGACTTGAACTTACTATCCCGGTCCTGTGTATATCTAATCCATGTGTTTCGTTGCGATCAAACAAACTATTTGTTATTAATTTTAACTATTTGTTATTAATTATTATATGACATTGTAAAGTGATTGTAAATATTGTGATTGTAAGGTATTTGAGTATGAAATAATTAATGTAATTGGTTTTGACCGTTTTAATTATTATTAAATAAATAAATAAATTAAGTTTGCTCCTTTGCTTGCAACGAATTCCAAGTAGATGGGTTTTTAGTGGACAAAATTGTTTTCTAACTATGATTTTTCTGACCGCTGCAAATATAATATATTAAATTACGTCAGAGCGTTGAGTTCAGTATTACGTCATTGTGTAGCTATGTATTTTGTTCCGTTATAAGTTAAAGGAATGCCAAAAAAGATACTATAATACTGCATTTATAAAAGATATCTTATCACATTGCAAAATAAGTCTTAAGTTATTAAAAATGGCAGAGATATAACGTATGTTCTATAAAAATGAATAAATGCGGTCAGAATGTCCATTATAAACAAAAAAAGCATAAATATTTTTATCGAGTAAGTTAAAGACGACTAGTAATCTACAAGTAGGTAGGTATACTACAATTTTTACTTACGCTATATGAAACGGTTGAAAAAATTGCAGTTCCAGAATTCGTTTCTGTACCTATATATTGTAAAAACTCACTTTTTAAGCAATTCGTTGATAGGTAATTGAGATAAAATTACAATACCTTACTACCTTCTAATCTAGGGGTTGCGGGTTCAATTCCCGCGTGACACAAGTATTTATGAATTTTAAAAGTTTTAATTACTTGTGTTGAGTCTGGTCGTTTGTATGTATAATAAGTATATATTTACAAAAGAAAAGTATGTATGTATTACATCCGTCATCTAGTACCCACGACACAAGCGTTTGCTTAGTGTGGGGCTAGATGGCGATGTGTGCAATGCCCCGGAATGTTTATTATTTATTATTTCTTTCCATCCTAGACTGTAATGATTGCTTACCATCAGGCAAATTACGGTCAAGTGCAAACCCATTCCTTCCTTCCATTCCATTCCATTCCTACCTTTAGATATGCACTCATATCTACTTTCACATGGAAGGCCTAGCTTTTAGCCCTAGCCTAGTCCAGCTACTTGTGAAACGTAAATAATTACACCAGCATCGGCCGATATCAATTAATCACGTACTTTCGTCCACCGATAACAATTTTATTGCCTCTGGACGCTATAACAGCCGCTTATCGCTCGATAAGGAAATATTGACAATGCTCTCGTAAGGGCCAAATTAACACGTGTTTTGGCAATCGGAGAGATTGTGCACTAAGTGGTGTTTTTACTTAATGTTGGTTTAGGGAAGCAATGTTGAGAGAAGGATGAGATTTCATTGATTTTGACCATATTTTATGTAATTTGCTAGTAGCGGTGGAGCGTGTAACCCGCGACAATAACAGAAGTAGTCTATTTATATCAAATGTCATACAAATCAGTTCTGGTACATATAACTAAATGTATCTGTGGTGAAATGATACGTCTTAAATAGTAGCATATGTATGTTAACATTCTAGAAAAACTTTCTGCACAAATACGAAAAAAAAAAACTTTCCCTGACAGTATAGTTGCAATTAACAATAAGATAGTAAAGTTACTAAACTCGAAGAAAGTTTTTCTCCCAATATTTCACAAAACACACACAGTGCGGAACGGAAGTACCTTACTAGTACAAGAATGTTTTCCCATACCGCACTATTCCAATGTAATATTTACACTTTAATCAATCCATTATCTTGCCGGCGCTGCTGCATTCGTAACGTGGAATCAACAGGGATCGAGGGTATTCAAACGAATCACTAACTAGAGTGTGTGTTTGTAGGTTGGTTCTTTGTACCTTGTATCGTTCACTAAGTCAATGTGGCTTGTTAGATTGTTCTACGTTTACCACTTAAAAGTTCAGTTGTGAGGATGACTAACGATTTGCTGTTGTTCAAGACAGTTGATTTCAAAAACTAATTTGAGTCTTCTTCTTCTTATAGTGCCTCCCCGTATAGTGAAGGCTGGCCGTCAACTAAGTATACTTTAGATTGTTCATTGCCAGATGAAACAATTAACCGGCACTTCTGATTCCGGTTCAATCCCGATGGTTTAAGTCAATCAGTGTAATAATTTAAAGATGAGCCAATTTATATTTTTTATGTTGATACATTGGTTCAATGATCATTTACGCATACATACATAAATAATATAAAATATGCTGATTATTTTAACTACAATGGTTTAACATGCTACATTATTATCAGTTACTAGTGTAACGCTAAATAAATTTATTATAATGCCTCATGCCCGAGCATAGTATATACAACCATATCCAAACGCTCGAAAAATACACGTGTGTGATTGAAAACAACAATCAATGTTCCTCATAAAAACCGAGTAAACCTAATCTGAAGTCTTCTTGGCGTATTTTTGATAGTAAAAACGTAGAAAGGTTAACGTTTCCATATAGCTTACTTACTGATCAGTTAAACAATTATGACAAGAAATCATAGTGTATAAGTACATAATGCATAAAATTATTATTTATTTTGTAATATTTATGATTTTAATAAATATTTCTTTCTTTCTTTCTTTCTTTCAATATGATTTCCTAATATGTTATTATGGAATTGGTTGTTGATATTTCTGATTGAATACCTATAAATACTTCAAACATAATGTACCACTTAATCATTGTTATATTTAAGTCTTACAATATAACATTTAGCATAAAAATACGTCCATGTCACTATAAATATATCACTATAAACCACGTCCTCCGTTATCCTTTATTCATTTCTCTCCATCCAATGGTTGCCTGGAAGAGATCGCTTTTAGCGATAAGGCCGCCACTTGTGGCACTAGTATAAGTTTATGTTTGATCTATTTCTTTGTATTTTATTTTTGTGTGTTAGAATAAAGAATATTCTACCTATCTACCTATAAATTAAGCGTTTCCCAATTGCAGTGAAACATACCATTTCAGCGCGTGTTTACGCTACCCGCACTTGTTTGAAATACGCCTACTAGTAATCCACTGAAGCTAATTGCAAACACACTAAACATACCAGCATTTTATCATCGGAAAATACTGATTGAAAAATCAAAACTCTTTATTCCCCTGCGAATAAAATACCCGGAAATAGCTTAGACGGACAGCTCGTATTTTCGCATTAATATGTCGACGGATATTTCATAAAATATTTTTCAGAACATGATAACTATTTTAAGTTTAGTTTGAGTTTTGCATTTTTAATTAATTCGTTGAATTTTGAAGAGAAATATTTGTGGCGAAGTTATTTGACTCTCAACGGGTATAATTAGAAAGACAAATATTTGTGAGCGATGTAGCACGTAGATACAGTTTTAAAATGTACCAGGCTAGGTACTTTTTGAAAAATTTATAACAATCTCTGCATACTCACACTAAGAAGATCCTGAGACTAGTAGTTAGAGTTTCCAAGTCAACAGAGATATAGTAATTACGACAGTACCACTTTGTGTTCGTTCGTACTGTTTAACACCAGCCGAGTTTAGCCAAACTATGAAAAATACTCACTTTCAAGATATTTTTCCACTGCCGCAGACTTTCACAGAAAGATATGGAAAACCTTTGTATAAAACCAACACATGTTTATGCATAATGTACAAAATATTTTGATCGCCTCCGTCCATAGTATTCCGGAATCGACATGACAATGATTAATTTTCGTTATACTTTGCTCTTTAAATCATGTTGATAATTCATTTAATTAAATAAACAATTTTAATTATGTGATTGGTTGTTACCCTTTTAGTTACGTAAATAAATAAATGAAACAAAAATTTTTTGAATAAATTTATGATAAATACTCAACTTACCATCAACACTGACTCCCATCTGCTGCGCCTGGAAGCCAAGGACCGAGAAGATGGCGAATCCAGCGTAGATAGAAGTGCCGAAGTTGGCGAAACTGACGAAGCTCGCGTCGAAGTGGCAGTTGTTGTTGAAGTTGTTGTACGACGCCAGCGTGACCAGTGAGCCACAAGCTACACCGAATGAGTAGAATATCTAGAAAAATAATAATAAATAACAAGTTAATTTTATACCTAAATAAATAAATGAATATTCCAGGACATAGCGACAACATTAGAATAACCGCATGGAACACCTGAATTCAATCTGCGCAGGACCGGGACGAGTGGCGTACAAGAAGAGAGGCCTATGCTCAGCAATGGGTGATAACAGGCTGATGATGATGATGATGATGATGATTGCACACAGCGCCATCTAGCCCCACACTTAGCATCTCTATTAAGAAATTCTTTTAAATTCTTTTTACGGTATTTATATCACTAGAGCTGTGACTAGGTAAGTCGTATATCTTCTATCTATCTATACCTACATTATAATAAAGATGAAGAGGGTCAAAGATCTGAACATAGAATATATTAGAAAAAAAAACAATTTGTGTAGGTATACTTAATAGACATTGTTACCCTAGGGGTGAAAGTAACTCATTTAGTCCCGAGACGGGGTTTGGCCAATAGTTCGAGGGACTAAATAAGTCTTTAACCCGAGGTAAACACTGTGCTTTTCATTACAAATACGAGGAAAGTAAAAATAAAAACATGAATTAGCTAAAGAAAATATGAGTAAATTTTATTTTACCACCCAAATCAAAACAAAGATACCTCAAATCGTATGATGATTTTCCACTACTGCTTTAGCCTCTTCTTTTATAAAATCAGGCGTTAAATTTATATTAAAATCAGAAGAACTCATTTTATAGGTAAAATATCTTTGCTATACGTATTGTGACGTAGCACTTCTTTGAATGTAGGTGTAAGAACTATTTGGTTAAATGTAGGTATAAGAACTCTTTTGTTGAATGTAGGTATAGGAACTATTTGTTTTTGTAAAGAAGTTAGTAGAGTTCAAGATAACTCCGCGCGCGGATCAAATTGGAACTAAAATGTTCTGATTGCAATTTGCATCAGAGGCCAATTTTTGGCATAAGTGCTGCCGCCAGTCACGCGCAGAGTTTTTACATGTTAATTCGACAGCTATCAGTTGAAAGCGATTCTCCCTAGGGATGAAAAGTATTACTTTCAACCCGCTCCTCAGGCAACTTCAGACCTACTTTCAGAGTATGAGTAATGAAAAATCTATAACATCACACGTTTCAGCAGTTTTTAGAATTTTTGTTTGTTTAATTGTCTTAGACGTGTCATACTTTTTATCTCAAAATAATGCGAGCGAAGCCGCGGGCGTCCACTATGTTTGTCCAGTATGCTTTTAAATAGTAGATTACATAATCTACTACTATTTAAAAACATACTTGAACATACCAAAATCACGAATATACATCGCTTCGTATTGGGTTCGATTTGAGTGGAAGCCTTTACTACGGATAGTCAATAATATTCTAATTAACAGATTGCATATGACCAACTACCCGCAAGCTTTCTTAAACTTACTCTATTTAGCTCCCCAGGAATTCAACCTATTAAATTCTGCTAAGCAAATTGGAATTTAAAAGTATCCTCCTTGCTATTTCAGCAGGAAGTACCTACGGAGGATTCCAACTTTAACTATGTTACAGTAATCGGATTAGTTTAACTCTGGTCTGGTCCAGCAGTGAAGCCAATTTCAGTGTAGGTACATACAACACTAGCCAGTTATAATACTGTCCATTGTCACTGCGAGTATACGTCGCCAGATATGTTCGAGTAACGAAGTTGTAGTTTCTGTACAAAATAAGATTAACCGTAAGATTTTATTTTTTAAATCAATTTTATACCAGTTTTAAGATGATGTTGTCATGATTTTAAGCTGAAGAGATCCAAAAGAGTCAAGACCCTTTTTTAGAACACTTCTATCTAAACGACTGGAACGATCAAAGTGATTCATCGCTTACTTATAAAGTATTTAAGTAGTTCGTGGCAACCATTCCTTACAATTTACTTTGGATATCAAGTTTTCCTGTTTAAACTTCGTACAATAATAGCTCATTATCACTCCAGTCTAATAGATAAAAATCAGACCAATCTTGATTTGATTGATTTACTACTTAATAGTCGTTTATCTCTCTGTTAAGGAGGTTCTTACACCTAATAATAAATTAGCTTATAAGGGAAATTACTTAACAATAAACTTGTTGATCGAAGTAATTAACGCAATAAAAAATAGATGCAGAAGGCATATATTCTTGACACGGCGCGTATTGTCCGAAGATTCCTGTCTTTGTAGCCTCTACCATCGGTATCTTGGGTCTTGCCCTAATAGTCTCCTTGTCTTATGATATTATTTACATATGATATATATATTTTTGAACATACTATATATATTGTCAAAAATTAAATAAAAGTTGTAAATAAATGAATACGAAAAGTATTGATAAAATAATACAATCGATTTTACAATTATTTTAAATCATCTGGCCTCAACGACGTAACATCGAAGCCCATCAAATATTAATCCAGTCATTTGGCTGTAAATATCAATAATATAACACCACCCTTTGGGGTTAATTAACATAATTAACGCGTTAATGATTGCTATTATTAGCCAGCATTGTTTCGTCGGATCGATCAGTCAAAGTGATGGCTTCTGCTACAACTTGGAAAATTTAAATTGAACACTGAATAGGGTCATTAGGTCGATATTTTCAGCTAATTTTATTTGCTATTTATTAAACGTGCCTGGATTAAAACGGTTATTATAACATGATTATATTTTTTAATTATTTTTCCCTGATATGCATAGTGCACCGAGTGAACCACATTTAAGTCCTAATATAATGCAATTAAAGCAATGACGATAACGTCCGACTAAGAAGAAGATTATTTTCAAACTTCTTAAAAATGTATTGATAAATAGACAATATCAAAACGGGTTGTTACTCTGCATAATACTAATCCACTGTTAATAAGGTGCGTATGTCTCTATCTTGATTACGGGTAAACGCAAACCAAATAAGGTTTGTCTATAAATGTATCACGTTTTAAGGATAATAAACCATAGTAAATTGTAATACATTAATTTGGTACAAATACATCTTTTCTTTTAGTATTTTCTTTTAAGATCTCTAAAATAAACAACTGACTTACAACTACAACAATTTATGATGATTGTTTAAAGTCCCAGCACGCGGTCATATTTTATTATCTTAACATATCAACAATCACCTGGGATGCAGCATCTCCCCACACCCTGGGCTCCAGCAGAGTGTCCCAGTCCGGAGATAGGTAGAACAGGATCCCGTCTCCAGCACCCTCCAGGGTCACTCCTCGGATCAGGAGGGCAGTCAGCATCACGTAAGGAAACAGAGCCGTGAAGTACACCACTTTTCCCGCAGATTGGACGCCCTGGATTAATGTGTGTCAGTAAAAATATACAAAATTAGGAATACAAGCGAGTGTCATGTGGCTCAGCGGTTCCAGTGTCTGCTTTTTATTCAGACGCACCCTGGTTGGAAACCGGCCCTACACCAATGACTTGTATTTTCAAGTTAAAAGTAAAGTATCTTTGTCATAAGTAAATAGGGATCAGAAACTGACGGCAGTCGCCGCGTGCACCACTGTGGTACGAATGGAATTAAATATCAATCTGCGTATGTATAGGAAGCGATACCTATTTATTACAACAGAATATTATAAAATGAGACATGAGATAATAATTAATTATTAGAAGCTTATCCTAATAACAAGATCAATTGACCAAAATGGATTATATTTTTTTCACACATATATTGTACAAAATATTCACTTTATTTTAGGATTAGAACAGCTATACAAACATAACATTTACCTTGATAACACAGAAGAACGCCACCAGCCATGATAAGAACAGGGTCCCGACTAGATGCCACTGGATAGTGCCCCAGTTCTCCCACGTGGCGTCGCCGCGACCCAACACTCTTTCACTGGAACAAAAATAAATATGTGAAAGGGATTTGCCTAGAATTAGATTTTAATTTTCTTATCTTTCTAGGTATACGTTTTCTATCTATCTATATGTTACGGCTAATACCCGAAGTGCGGCTACACCTAGTTTTAGCCGGTTAGAACTAGGTGTAGCCACTTACTCTTGGTTAAACCTAGTGCGAGCCGATTGTTTTCGGGTAAAACTAGGTCTCAAGTCCTGTTGTAGTGCAAGTGTTGGACTCGAACTCACTTGTCTGTGACAGAAGGTAGATTAGGTTCGTTAGGTTGCTTTCTACCACGCACATGCGACGACGAGCGAAGCGAGGAGGAGCCAACTTCTTTCAAAACATGTCTCGATTCGGGGTTTAACCAAGACTAAGTGGCTACACCTAGTCTAACCGGCTAAAACTAGGTGTAGCCGCACTTCGGGTATTAGCCGTAACATATACATGTAATAATGCTAAAGAGGCTCGAAAGTCTGAACATTGAAGATAATAAAAAAAATGGATAAACATAGGTATGTACTTCAAATTGATAGCAGAACACGTTCTAACAATTTCTAGAAATTTTCATTTTTATGTTTATTATATGTATGTATAGAAGACACGTGACAAAAATGATAGTAGGGACACACCCGTAATTTTATATTTTATCAGTTATTTTCTGACTACATTTTTTGTATTAAAAAAAATATAGGAAATAAGGATAAATACAATAGTGTCGATGTAAATTATGCAGCGTGATGGAAAAAATGTCTCTTGCATCTAACATTTGTTTATTTCTTAGAGAAAAGATGTTTCGTCAACATGAGACACAAAAATTATTTGTTTGAGTAATCTATGGAAGTAATTTATTTTTGTCCATGGAATTTCTCAGATTGATTTTGCTGGGACCAGCTCCCTCAGTTATAAGGAATACATTTGAGGAGGAGTTACCTAAATTGGTTTTCAATAAGCAACGGGACTAGTAATTTCCATTCTCAGATAAAAAAGTACATAATCAATTATATTTCTGAACGTAATTTTACCAAAGATTTATCTTTGGATTAGATATTAAGTAGAACAGATAACATATTTGAATATACTTAACTAAAACGTCACTTAATGAGTATTCTTATCTGTTGTACGTACTTAGTATGTGTACAATATAGATAGATAGATAGATAGATTGATACTTTATTGGACACTCACATAAAAAAAACATAATACAAAACGGAAAAAAAATTAAAACTAATGCCACAAATGGCGGCCTTATCGCTAAAAGCGATCTCTTCCAGGCAACCGTAGGATGGAGAGGAAAATATAAAAAAAGACTAGACGGGGTGTACAATAACGAGCACATGAAATTTGACTATAAAATCTTAAACAATAAACATAAACATTTAAAATAATAATAAAGTATTCAAACCCATACTTTACATATACACATTACAACAATATGTACATTATTAGCTTTTTTACGTGTCCAAATTATGATTTTGGTGCGTTTAATTCTGTAGGTACACGGGAAATTTTATAGATAAATAAAATTGCTTATATAATTTGATTCAAGATATGACATGTCCTCTAAACATTTTCATCTTAAATCGGAATTAAATAATTAGAGATAATATTATACAATTGATATAAATTAATTATAAATTGGAAAATCCGCTTTGCATTCATATAATACGTTATCTATTCGTCAGCTGCCTGGCTTTGCTTGAATAATATATAACAACTACGTGAAATAGCTCTTTTAAGCCCCACGGTTGATGTCTGATTAGAATAAGGTCATTTAAAGATAATATACAATGATTGAGTAAGTTGAACAGTATGGGTAATTTGATAACATATCAGTAGTGGCGCCACGCCGTGTTAATTGCATTAACTCGAGTATAAAGGTAAATATAACATATAAAATTAGAAATTGAATTAAAAAATATTAACGTATGCTAGTGTGGCCAAGCGGTTCCAGTGTCTTCTTTTCATCCAGACACACCCTGGTTCGAATCCAGCCCTACGCCAATGACTTGTACTTTGAAGTTAAGTGTGGATTTGCACTCGCTTCACGGTGCAAAAAACATCGTGAGGGAACCGATATTTTTGAGGACCACAGTATCCGAGGACATGGTCTTCCGTGGAAGGACCTGGGCGTCATCCACGATGTATCTGCCCAAGAGAACTCCTCTATCGAATTAGTTCTGCGGGGGAGTCACGACTCTCACTCATACGTCTCAAGAGAGAATCTATCTCCATACCGCATTTCTTAATAATCAGTTCAGTCGTGCAAGCAAGAAGATAGAACAAACACATTCACCAACTTTCATTACAGTGTGAAGTGTGATGTAGTAATATGCACTTATTACAAGTAGCCTTTTGCAAGTGAGTGCGATAATATGTACAAAATTAATAGTTTCTTACAACACATTTTATGTCATAATCTAAAATTATAAAACTCAAAGGTGACTGTCTGACTGATATAGTGCATCTATCAACGCACAGGCCAAACCACTGGACGGATTGGGCTGAAATTTGGAATGGAGGTAGATGTTATGAAGTAGGCATCCGCTAAGAAAGGATTTTTGGAAATGCCACTTTCAAAGGGGTGAAGTGATGCAAGTTTTACTTCTTAATGCGAGTGAAGCCGCGAGCACCCACTAGTTTATTATATTTTCTCTACTAGCAATTTGAAAAATTAAATCGACTTATTCTCTCAACGCTTATCAAGTCACGCGTGGTTTGTAGAACAAGTTTTTAAATATGAATTGTCATTTTTTTTATTAGTAGGTGCTTAGAGAATAAAATCTACTTACTTATAATACTCCTCAGCAGCCAAAGTCCTGGTCACGTTGGTGTACCAAGGTATCTCCTGAGTTCCATTCAGACAGTTCGTTCCATCGTAGGGTTCATATCCCGTCGCTACACAGATCTCTCCGATTGACATGCATTGCCTTAAATAAAAAGTCAGATCATTTGCTCCTCCTGTGTTGTTCTCTCGACATATTTTGTCGTACTCTCCACTGTAGCAGACTGAAAGAAACACATCAATTTTATTGTCACTTTATATTTTTAACCAACTTCAAAAAAAGGAGTTTGTCAGGTCTTCAGAAAGTTTTTTTTAAGTACAGTGGATATATTGATGTTTGTGATAATAAAAATAGGTAGTATTTAATTACATTGTAAATTTTTTTTTTTTAAATTGTGTAATTATAAGTTTTGTACTTAACGGGTGTAGGAGTCTGACTAAACCACAGAAGTCAAACATTTTGTCTTTGTACTTAAGGAAAGCCTCTTATTTAATATTTTAGGTAGATAAACAAGTAAAAGTCACATGACATTACAGTTTAAGACTTAACAGATATGAAAGATAAAGGCGAGATTTTCAATACTTACAATCAGTATTATATTCGTTATCACACGACCCCCATCCGAGATTCCCGCTAATAGACACTATTGTATAGAACAGTGTCCATGCAACGATGATCATGTAGTATATAGATATAATAGAGATGACCACTAGAGTACAGTATCCCAGCCCGGTGAAGAATGGAGCGATGGAACTGAACGCTTTCAACGGTCCCATTCTTGTGTACTGGCCGATGTACAGTTCCAAGTAGAAAATTGGCAGGCCGATGAAAAGCAACATCAGGAAGAATGGTATGAGAAATGCACCTGGAAGTAAAACAGATTTATTAGTCACTCTAGCCACGCCACGTTCTGTTGTTTTTTAACTTTTATGATTTACGGAACGGAGCCAGTATTAAGCGGTTGAGGTGAGTTTAATTTTGCAAACCGATCATGGTGATATCTTGCACAAACTCCTAAGAAGTGATGTTATGTTTCCAAAACTACTGGTGTTGCCATTGTTCAAAGTAATGTTTTTCGAACCGCATTTTTATAATGACTAAGCAATCAGACATATTGCACTTTTAAAACGCTATGTTAGTTTCAACTGCAAGGTACTTACATGATATAAGTTTTGTATGACTTTAGAGTTAAAATCAAGTAGTATTTTTTATATTATAATATTAATATTTACACTGGCAATGTTGCTAAAATTTTGTCCTAATGCATTAATGTTATTTGAAATTTAACCCTTATTAAAATAAAGGTAGAATGCATACCACTAAATTTTTTTTTAAAAAAAGGCCTTTATTTCACCGCATTTAATCGAATTGAATAGCAAGTAAAACGTTGTTTTTTTTATCCAACTACTGGCAACATTTCACTAATAAACGTCACCCGTCCTTATAAGTCAATGTCAAAGAGGGCAAGTCGGCAGTTTGGCGAAAAAAATTTGAAATTTGTGCGTCGCTCCCACAAAAATTTGAGTTTTGTTCTACGAAAAATCTGGTAAGAGGTTTTTGCGTCCAGATTTATAAACTAGGCTATATTGTTGTTGTTTTGCATCCATTTGGTTGAAAATTCTGGTAATCTATGCATGGTTTTCGATCATGTGAAGTTATGGGTGATTGTGGTAAATTATCTACCATTGTTCATTCGTGCCTAACTGTTATTGGATTTACTAATATGTATAGAAAACGGTTTAAAACATGACTCGTGATCGCACTTTATCCACTAAGTCTAAAAATAAGTGTCCACTTTTATATAAGTATAATTAATAAAAGTCTTACATAGAAAACGACTATTTTTATTTACCTACTAAGATAGACCATAAAACCATTAGACTCCTTCTATGTCGAATGCTTTAGAAGAAATATAATGTATTGAACAAAAGAAATGTGAATATGTATATGTTTTTTAAATTACCTAAATTAGACAAGCAAACCCAGAGAAAACAACCAGTATAGATTTTTTTTCAAACCGGATTGGATAATGGTAACTATTTTACCACAATCGTAAAATTTTACAAGTCGGTAATGGATAATGGTAGGTTATTTACCACACAAAAAACACCCCTTCCCTCCCCCTTTTTTATATTTTTTTCATCAAAAATCAGCGGCCCCTAATTACCTAGAAAACACCCTCGCTTTTTTTTAACAGCCACAGGGGCTCGGGTTAATTGATATACCTAATTTAATTATGTGATGTAAAGCTTGTATAGATAGAGTCATAGAGCTCCAGGGAATACAAGCTTTGACAAATTTGAAACATGTAAATATTATTTTATTATTTGAATATAATATATGAATTGGAATGATTGGTAGCTAACATTTGTTGGCTTTGATTTATGAAATACTAGTGGATGCCCGTTATTTCAGAATAAAAAGTAGCCTATGACATTTCCTTATACTACCTACATACCAAAAGTCATGAAGATCCGTTCAGCCGTTTTTGCACGATGACCGTTTAAATTAACAGACAAACAGAGACACAGAGAGACAGATAAATAGACAAAAAATTCTATGAATTGTTGAAACGTGTTATTTTATCAATTCTGAATATCTCCAAATATTCGGAAAGTTATCTGTATCAAATTATTGTACCTACGTAGTTTTGTTTAACTTTTGTCGTAATATGATAAATATGATAGATAGTACAATGACACATCATAGGGACGGGACGCTTTATCCAATTGCACGTTACATATTTTATTTTACGTGATGAACTGAAGTGACAACTTAAAAAAAGTTTAAAAAGTTATAACTGAGGTTTGGAGCTTGCATCATTTCACACGTAATTTTTTTTCTATACGTAACCAAATTTTGCTTGTATTTTTAAGTTGATATCTAGATTAATTTTTCAACCGGGATTTAAACAATGTTTGAATTTTAGTCCTTGATCTGAGAATTGACCAGATCTATAGGCGAATTATGGGAATGGACGGATAACCAAAAAGTAGATATGTAGACAATAGCTACATATTTAGGTAAATCTAGAATATAATATTTCGGTCTATGTATACATAGGTAGTCATCAAATTTACATCATGTTATTAGACCCGCCCACTTTCGCTCCAATAACTAAATTACTCACTGATTAATTAACTATTCTTATTATTATTATTAACTCGAGTGTTATCGTGACCTTCAATTATCTGTAACCGGTGCTTAATAAATTAAAGTTAAATGCCGCTTTCGGTCTTAAATTAACATAGTATTTGTAGTCAATATAATGAATGTCAAAAAAATATTAACCATTTTATATTTTTATTGAATTAATTCGCCTTAGCACATACCTGCATAATGGCAATCACCACGGATGACACAATATTATGTATTGTTAGAGGAGTTAATTTGGGGAGAAGCATCACGTTTGCTAGCTATGGACATGTAGTTGTAGGTATATAAATATTATATAGTACTAACCTCCTCCATTCCTATAGCAGAGGTAAGGGAACCTCCACACGTTTCCAAGTCCCACAGCGTACCCCAGGCACGCCAGGATGAACTCCAGCGGACGACCCCATGATGCCCGCTCGGGGGTCGATGACGTCACTGATTCTGCGTCCGATTGCGGTTTCCCATTTGCTTGTGGCTGGAAAAATATGTGTCACTGTTATGAAATGTCATTCAACTACATTTGGTTAACTTTCCTGGTTATGGTTTTTGCGAAATTTGAAAATGCCATTCATACATTACCTGTCACAAAATACAACATACATCTATCTATCAACTCGACTATAAAATGCAAATGCAATATATAACATACAACTATCTAACAATACCTGTGTTAACTTATTTTTTAGTGTGTCATTGTCGTATGTTGGTGTGGTTTTATGTTATTGGAAATAAAAAATCCTCTGTGAAAATAAAGTAACAGAAAGAATTTTTGCAGCTGCAATGGTTACAAATTAAATTAATCTGTTGTAGCAGGGAGTATTGATAAATTAAACCACTCGGTTATGCATCACAATGACAACTGTCTTTTATTAAAGTTAAGTCTAAGACTACCCTCAACATCTCCCTTCTCTTATCAGTGAATTAAACTTAAATAAAAATGCAAGATAACACTATCTATTTAAACATACTACTCTAATAATCAATTGATGTTTTTACAAACTACATTTTTTTTTAACTTAAATCATCTTCATAACAATATGAGAAACTAATATAAGTACATATCTAAGGCTTTTCTAACACACATTAATTAAATATAATTATATGTGTAAAGAACACAACAGTAATACTACTTCAAATTGTAACGACAGACATAATACATTTCTTAACATTAAACTTAACTAAGTACATACATATCTTTGTGGTGGCTTAATGAGCCTGACACTACGAGACACTTTATTAGAGGCTGCCGCAGCCGCTGCAGGCGCAGGCTGGCTGCCTCCCTCCCCCGCGCGCGCGGTCAGTGGAGGAGGTGCCGAGACAGACGCGCCGGGCGGCGCCGGCCGGTGGACTGAGTTGTCAATATTTACAAAACTATGCCGAGCACCTGTAACTGCGCGCTTGTTATTCTGCGATATTATATGCGACCTATTGCGCCTGTACGTACCGTTATCAGTTTTGAGCCAATACGAGCGCTCACCATCAGCCTCCCCGATTATATCCGCTTTGTTCCAAACCTTACCATCTTTAACACAAACTTGTTCCCCAGGACACAAAGCTGGTAATGATTTAGTGCCTCGATCGTAGTACTTCTTCATTTTTCTAATGTTCCCGTGACGCGCGTCACGCACCAGCTCGGGCTCCACTAGTGTGGGGCGCAGAGATCGCGGCGCCACCGGCAGCCTGGTGTTCAACGACCTCCCCATCAGTAATTTAGCTGGTGCAAATTCCTCGCCCGTCAAAGGCGTGTTTCTAAAATTTAACAATGCTAATGGCCATTCGGTTTTGTCTTCCGACGCCTTCTTCAATAAGCGTTTGACTGTTTGAACATTTCGCTCGGCTAATCCATTCGACCGTGGATACAGCGGAGAACTCGTGACGTGAACGAAACTCCCACTTTTTTGCAAACTCCTCGAATACCTCCGACTTAAATTGTTTCGCGTTATCCGTTACTAGCTTTCGTGGAATTCCAAAACGAGAAAACATGCCCTTCATTTTTGTGATTACTGTTTCACTTCTCATATCCGGCAAAGTAACGACTTCTACAAACTTGGAGTAATAATCAACAACGAGCAGATGTTGTCGCTTGCCTAGCTCGAATATGTCGGCGGCGAGCGTGTCCCAGGCGCGCGGCGGCACGCTGTGCGGTGCGAGCGGCTCGCGCGCGGGCGCGGGCGCGGTGGCGCTGGCACGCCTCGCAGCGCTGCACGCACTCCTCGATCTGCGCGCCCATGCCGGGCCACCACACAGCCTCACGCGCGCGTCTTCTGCACTTCTCGATACCCAAGTGCCCCTCGTGAATGCGAGCGAGCAGGTCTTTACGTAAACTATGCGGGATAACCACTCTTTTGTTATGAAATAACAATCCGTTAATTTCGTACAATTCATGTCTGAAAGTCCAGTATGGGCGAGCCGATTTACACACTTGATT